>JADHKJ010000018.1:171-263650 GCA_019925595.1 Grosmannia huntii
TTCGAGGTCGGCTTCTGCTTTTTTGCGGAGGGCTTCTTCTCCTTCGAGGTCGGCTTCTGCTTTTTTGCGGAGGGCTTCTTCTCCTTCGAGGTCGGCTTCTGCTTTTTTGCGGAGGGCTTCTTCTCCTTCGAGGTCGGCTTCTGCTTTTTTGCGTCGGGCTTCTTCTTCTTCGAGGTCGGCTTCTGCTTTTTTGCGGAGAGCTTCTTCTTTATCTCGTTCACGTTTAGCGGCTTCGGCGCGTATATCAGCCGCTGCCGCCGTCGCCTGGGCAGCAGCAAGCGCCTGCCGCAACTTATGCAGCTCTTCAGCATCACTCATTGTTTGTTAGTCTGTGCCAGTCTTTGCGCTAGTTCGCCTTTATACCAGTCCCTATATAATAAGGAATTAGTAACCATGACTTCCTAGTAAAGTAAAAGTAGAATATACACTTACTTTGCTCTGATTTACACAAATTGAAGACAAAATTGCTGTCTGAAGTTAAAGTGCATGGAGAAAAGATATCAGGCGAGCATGTAAACAAAGATAAGTCAGAAATGACACGAATATAGTCATGTGATATAAAAGTGGGACATACATGTAGGATCACGTGAGCGGGCACGAGGCGCGATTGTTCGTTAATATTGCATTGTTGCGATCACATGACCGAAACTTCCAATTATCTGTGTTTACAGCGCGTGCGTCCCTGTTTTTCTTTTCTTTTCTTTTACCATAAAAGTACTCCGTACACATTTTACACAGCGCTTTCGTCAGCTGATTGTTTACAGAAATAAACAAGGACAAGTAAGAGCCTTTTACTCTCTTTACCAAAACCTAACTAATATTGTGCAATATAGAGATTAGTACGCTATACTTTGTATAGAGCGCGACTAGTATACTCTGTAAAGACTAGCACAAGGACTAGGGTCTGGTATAGAGACTGGTGGCAGAGAGATACTGAACGGTGCCTCCGGCTTCCCCGCCTCGTGTCCCCAACGCCATATGGCAAGAGGGTGTAGACCGAAAGAAGATGTGCTCACAACACGCGACTTCCTCGACAAACATAAAAAGGGCAACATATCTGCAGATCTCTGGCTCGGAAGCATGGTCTGGCCAGTGTCCGTCATCCCGATACCCCCTTTTACTATGTAAGATACATGCACCCTGCCCAATCACCGCCGGCTGGTCACTAATCCGCGCACGGTGGTGGAATTGTGCCTTTGAAATAGAACATTTCGCTTGCAATGATGCGTCCGATCACCTTTCACGAACGCCTTTGCTAAGTCACATGGAGACAGGGGGGTGAAAGGGGAGGTGTGCCAAAGCACCGGGTGCCTCATCTACACATTACTCGAAGAGAGGACCGGTTGGCTTGGCTAGGTTGAGGTGCATTGCATACCAACATTGCAGAGCACAGCACGGAATACGACTGATAACGAGCTAATGCTGCAGCAGCGCGGACCTTTTGTTCTGCATACTGTCCGAAATTGGGCCGTCAATGTAATATATAAGAACGAGTGGACATGTAAGTCACGTTGCGTTGGTCGTACTGATGTGATGATATCGACGATGTGATGTGCGCAAGAAAACGGCATTGGCACGTTGGACGGGGATCGTGAAAAAAGAAGAAAAAAAGAAAAACCCGCTTGGCCTTGTCCGGGGCCGCTTAGAGGTTTTTGGCTCTGCATACCAACAACAGTATCACGAACAAGCCTTCTTGGCAAAGACCAAGTCTTGTTCCCTGCACGTGCTGATGATTGCGGGCCTCATGCATGGCGCAGACCGGCGCAGCTCGTAGTACGTCTCAGGTTCTGATCCCTGTCTGAGGCACCAGTCTGTATTTGGCATCGCTCGGCAGAACGAGGATGATACATGCGGACGGGACGCAAAGTGCATATGTGATGTACGACTACGTAGATACATAGTAAGCAGCAACGATATGAGGGGCGAACAGAGATTCGACATTGACTACGGGGCACGTTTGGCGGTGTTTTGAGATTGTAATGCCGTGGAGACGGAGCGAAGCAACAGGTCATTTGTCTATTAAAAGGCTGCTCAGCCCTGTGGACAGTCTGGGCCACGAGCGCATTTATAGTTGCTTCGTATAAAGGAAGGTGAGACGAAAATGCTCCGTAGCTGGGAAGGCAAGCCTTGCGATGTTTTTCGGCGAAATGATAGGGATTTGGGTGATTGCTCGTCCAGGTGCTCCATATGCGAAGAGCCAGGCGCGTTAGCGAGACACGTTTGGTCCTGTAGTGGCGGAGAAGACTTCCGCATTCGTGAGCAGCTAGAAATAAGCTCTCCTAGTGGGACACGCTTCAGAAACGACGGACCTTCCGGACATCGCGATGCTCTCCCCTCTGCCATTTCCCCTCCCCCACCATTTGTCCTTCTAGTGTGTTTCTCCTACTATGTATGGAGAGGCTCCCCCTATGTCCCTTACTTTGAAATCTGAGGAGCCTCCAAACGGAAATCTGGATAGTCGTTGGCTCTCTTGAGAACGAGCCAAGGGTTTGATCCAGATGCAGGACTGCGCTATCAAAACCTTACTCTTATCTGTTCTTCTTCCTGGCAGTACAGAGAGGTGTGAAAGCCACCAAGCTGTTTGATTCGACCGTCTCTCCGGCCGTATGCGTGCGACATCGGCGTCGCAGTCTGTGCGTTGCATAGCCATACGAGAGTACAGCATGTTACATACGTCGTAGTACGTCGTTTCCTCATAGTAGCACCTGAAGTATCTTAAGTGCGCACGGCACACAGAGTCGCTCCCGTTCGGTCGTTTATGCGCCGCAGAAGATTGGGATTAGCACGACGCCAAAAGTGAGGCCGAAAAGAGGCCAAAGAGAGATAGACAGGAGACGGCGATCAGGACCACAATAGTCAACGTCAAAGCTTGACGGTGTGTGCGCAGGCCACTCATACAGCATCTAGGGGGGCCGGAATGAGAGTCGATCTTCCGGCAGGGAACCAGACGTGCTGCTCCGTACTCCATACTCCGTACTGTTCGTCGATCTCTACGGCAATACAGAGTACAAACACCATGTCGAACACGCTTCCCTCAACTTTGTTACGTCAGGCCAGACTTGTGGACCGGTCGGTTTGAGATTGAGATTTGATAGACTTGATAGTGGGCTGGGTGCCGTTGCAGTGCAGAAAACCTGTGGCGTGATTGCAACGCTGTGGCTGGCACAAGTCGTTCAGTCAGAAAGCTCCGAACATCTCGAGGCAGGACGGCCAATGGGAGCGGAGAGCTTTGAGGCGGAGGTGGATTTGTCGGAAGCCCATGCAAGAGAATCACAAAACACGTCTGTTGTGATTCGAATCTTGCTGCTACGACGCCACAGACACGGCAAAGGGCGTTGGATACAGGCGGGTGAATTGCCCGTTTGTGATTTGGCCGATTTCAAAGCCCGAAGCCGATCATCGATTTGAAACAGTTCGTCTAGGAGAGCCCGGACCTGGATCGTCAACGCATGTGCCGTACCGACATGAAAGCCCGTCGTATTAATACATGTGCTATGCATATGCATGCATGCATATGCACTTTGCACCTGCTGCCACTGGATGAAAAAGAGGAAAAAGAACCCCTCTGGATCCTCTGGAGCTCCACAGACCGGCATATTTTGGCTGCAGGCAGTTATTCGCATATAGCATTGTCATGATGTGCTTAGCAGAACGGGCCGCCCGGGTGGTGACGTCTGCCTGAGGAAGAGTAGAATAACGGGCGACGATGTCCGAGCGGCGAATGGGCGAATGGGAGACAGCTATCTGACCGCAGCTAGGATGGGGAGAGACATCCTACAGGATGATGGGAGGTGCACAGACCGCATATTTGGCGATTAGAAAAGCATGTGGTCGGACCTTGCTGTGACGACCAGACGTTGGATATGTGACAGTCTGTCCAATAGCTTACATGATGGTTACGATGTCGGGCAGTCTAGACTCGATGCTCGAAGGAGGTTGGCGTGGATACTAGACCTCCGACCGGTATAGGTTTTTGCTGGGAGAAAAGGATCCTTACTACTCTGTAATCCGTAACTGGTATCTTAAGCCTCGGCTAGCGCTTAGATGGCAAGGGGACGTTGCCTGTCGACAAGCGCGAGAAGAAGCATGTGAATTCGACTTTCTCCGGGCAGCTTTAGCAGACATGAGACCAGAAGCTCTGGCTGATGGAGGCTGAGCTCTCAGTCTGCTGCATGTCAATACGAGCTTCTCCTTCCGGCATGAATGTACTCCGTATAAAGTGCTAAAAGCGTACGAGCGAGATGTCTGTCTCTTGGTTAGGAGTAGAGGCCTAAGCCTACATAGGCTGCTGGCCAGAACCACGTTGTCGCGGGAGACACGCTCCTTTGCTCCACAGCCTTGACCGAGTGACTAGTGGGGATGAGGGGGGGGATCGTGTTTCGAGTGGTCGAAAACGGGTTAGACAGTTGATTCTGGCGACCAGGGGATCGGGTTTCTGATCACTGCCTCCCAGGAAGCTGGCAAGAAATCCGAGGCGTCAAGAGTGCTTGCTGACTAACGTTTCCCCTTGGCCCCCTTGACAGGGGTCATCCATGAGCCCCAGGTCTGACATCGAGCATCCCGTCTTTATACTCGTACTAAATCACAATGTACATACAACCTGCATCTGGCAGGCATTGCCGTCTGCACGTCGAACAATCTCTGCATTTTGCCGACCCGTCCTGTCAGGAGACAGGCGTCGTAAGACGCAGAACAATACGGGAATATACTCGTAATATGACAGCACTCGTGATAGAACGGGCAGACAGACAATCCAGGTGGAGCCCTGTGAGCAATTTGGCACTGTACGGAGTATCTCACTACGAGAAGGTATCTGGCAACTTTCCGACGATATTGCGACTCTGCCTTCACGGTGGAGCTCACAAATCGGGGAGGATATTCTTCCTTACAAGAGTCGATATAGACAAGCATAAATTAGGCTATGCCGAAAGCAACTATACATAGTACCTCCCAGTATTGGGAATCAAGCCTATCGTGATTCAGCGCGAAAAGTCTGATAGCTCAGAGCAGCAGAAAAGGGGGCGGAGAATAAAAAAAAGAATAAAATGAGAATGGAAAGATACGAAGCGGCAAAATGGGCAAGAAGAGGCCTAAACGTAAACGGCAAGGGCAACCTGCTGAGGGGCAGTGTCCATCTCGTTGGTGCCTGCCTGACCAAGCGATGGTTCAAGCGGGTTTCACGGCGTTTTTGCCCCATATTCACAGATCCCTGCCGACTTTGCCACTTGCACACCCTTTCGTCCCCATCGGCCTCGACTCCTCTCTTCCTGACTCTCAGAGCCTCTCAGACTGTGCTGGGTAGCATTGACGGCTCCTGGGGGGGTCCTCGCCTGGCCATTTCCGTCCTTCCCGGCATTCCTCTAATCTCGGTACGAGCTCAGAGAGGGAAAAGGAAATCACACGCCAAAACGGTTGACGATGCCGGCCAGAAAGGCCAAAGCCGGCTTCTTTACGAGCGCGAGCGAACACATGCCTCCTTCTGGAATTGCGTCCGGCTTCCCGGCGCAGCAGCTCTGTCGCCGGCGCACCGTTCTCGTCCCGGATCTCGAGCCCCATGTTCAGATGCCCAGATATTCCGATTTCATACCAAACAGACCCCTTGTTTCGTTTGTCCTGCAGCCAGTACGGAGTGCTCCGTACGAAACAGAAACTGGGAGCAGCGGGTGTCCGGCCTACCAAGGAACGACACAAGAATAGAAACAGGTCCTCCCGCGTGAGCAGCCCACTCCTCCGACTACCACACACCCCTTTTGCTCGACCGCGGATGCAGCAGACCTTCCGAGCACAACGGCGGTGCACCATTGCAACCCCCAAAGAGGAACAGTGCACCTGCTGCACCCCCCTTCCCCCCTTCTCAGTCGGAGACCATAGCGGCTTCTTCCAGTCTTGGCTGTTCTGGTCTAGTCCATCTCGCTGCAGATTTGGAGTCGGCCCTGTTTCGACCTCTTCCATACGGAGCTTCGCACGGCAAATCTCATACATACGAGCACAAGTCAGTCCCAACCCCTGCCTGGATGGGGCCGATTCTGTTCTTAACACGGCCGTGTTAAAGAAACGGGTACAGCCCTCCCTCTGGTACCTTTGCTGGCAGGTGGAGAAGCAGGCGCATGGGCAACACAGAAAACCAGCGAGACCGAACCAAAAGAGAGCTATGTCTCTCCCATCCCAATCCAGCTTCTATACTCGGATGCTCATATTATAATATGTAGTCGGCTGCCACCGAGAATGCTCATCACGCTATCTCGCTTGCTCCCAATCTCAATGCATCTGTTTTCCACTCATCTCCTGCGCGCAAAACCCCCTTCACCAGCTGCAACCACAAGGTCGACGGAGTTGGAGCAAGCTATAATATGAGTAGCGGCCGTTTGCCTGGACATGCCCTCACTCACTCTCGCTCATACGACGTACATATCTTAGTACTGCTTCCTACCGGCCTGGCATGGACCAATGCTGCAGGCACTTTTACCAACTAAGCTTCTAGACGACCCAGTTATTGTGATCATACCCATACAAACCTGCTTGAATCTTGCTACCCACCCCTTCGCAAAGCTTGCTACATATATTCGGAGTATAATACATACCCTGCACGAGAATCCCTCCCTCCTGCAACTACGGCGCCCCCCCTCCACACCAGCCGTACTACCCTTGAATATGGACCACATACTTAGCTGCATGCTTGATGCTGGCTCCTACAGCCACTTTGAGCACCAAGATGCTGGGTATATAGAAAAGGCACCTGCCTCCCTGACCATTGACCCGCCACTGGTGAGTTCTGCACTACCCAACCTCACCCGCCCAGTCCTTTCCTGCGTGTTCTGCCCTGCCTTGCTTGCTGGTTATGCTGGTTTGGCTGGTCCGTCCATTTCAAGCAAGACTTGCACACGCGCACGATAATGTCGAGAGCAGAGGCTCACATGTCGGTTCTCTTCCGCACCCCCAAGCAGCAGACGCAGCAACCGGCACAGCAACAGGCGGAACAGCCGCCATCGGAGAAGCCGTATGTCTGGAGAATGTATTCCCAGTCCGAACGGAAGTACCAGCTCTTTCCCAAAGACAAGCAGCAGCTACCGCCCACGCCGGAGACGGGGCTTGATCCCGAGCAGGCCTTTGCCCTCGCCATGGGTCAGAACAGTACCGGTGCCGGCACCGACAAGACTGCGACACCCCCCAACGGCCTTCGTCTCCGGATTAAGGAACACAACCTGACGCGCCGGCGCAAGGTCAGCGTGCCCGAGCTGGGGCCCATGACCACGGTGCAGGAGATTGCCATGGATTCACGTAAGAGCTAGTCTGTTTGTCTGAAGTTGACTGCGTGCGAAACTGACGGGCGTCTGCCATTGCCATAGCCACCATCCCTGGCCGGCCGCCTCTCCACGAGCGGTCCATCAGCGCGCCAGGAACCAGCTGGAGACAGCACCACCTGGTGGACTGCATGATTCCGCAAACCGTGTACGACGACGAGACGTGCGAGTCGCCGGCCGAATCCGAGAACCAGTTCGACTTGCCGCGGTGCAACTCAGCCCAGGCAGTGCTGTCGCCATCCACGACCAACGCCATGTCCGCGGCCAAGAAGGCGGTAGCAGAAGCAGCTTCAGCAAAAGCGACACTCCACCACCCGCTCTCT
This sequence comes from Grosmannia huntii, assembly GCA_019925595.1. Lineage (NCBI taxonomy): Eukaryota > Fungi > Ascomycota > Sordariomycetes > Ophiostomatales > Ophiostomataceae > Grosmannia > Grosmannia huntii. The sequence goes on from JADHKJ010000018.1 coordinate 7,796, forward strand.
CCCAAGAGCCTGACTCCTCTCGTGATCCCGGCCCCCCACGTGCATGCGTCATGCTCCCGGTCGGCCATCACAGGTCTGTCTGGCTTGGGCAGAGGGGCCCGTTCAGGTAGCAACTCGGCCGACTCAGCGCTGCGGTCAGCTCGCGCAGACGACTCGCCTCGCAACCGCCCGCCGTTCACGCCACTGTCGGCCTCTCTTCTGTTCACGGCGCCGCTCTCTGCCGCATCGGCCACGTCTAGCGCATCGACGCCTCTGAGTGCGGCATCCACGCTTCCGACTCCCATGTCGGCAGTCACACCGGCGTCGGCCACCGAACACCGTGCCTCGCCCAAGCCTCGAGCAGCAGACCATGCGATCTTGGTCTCGACAGCAAAGACAACAGCCGGTGCAGAGTTGGCCACGGCCGAGAAGCGGGTCATTCCTGCGCGGAGCTTATCGAAGAAGGCCGGAGCGGCGACCAGCCATCGGCGTGGTCAGTCCGAGTCGGGCAGCATAATGGAGCGTGGACGGCCTCGGAAGCGAAGTGCATCGCGCGAAGGAGCATCGACATCGCTGGGCATCGCGTCGACAACCACGACCATGGGCACCTCATCGTCGGCGGCAGGGTCACCGGGCTCTGCGGGCACGGCGCCGAAGCAGACAGCAGGTCTGGCGAACCGGAGCGCGGAGAGACGCGCGTTCGAGCTGCTGCCTCGCGGCTGGAAAGCCCCCGAGGCGGCAGTGATTCTGGGCACGACAGAGACGATGGCACTGGCGGCACAGGCGCTGCAGCAGGCAGCACGGTTCGAGGTGCTGCGACGGGAGGACGTGGAGAGCCTGTCACGCGAGCTGCGCAGCCTGGACGAGCGCACAGAGTACCTCCGGCGCACATACACGTCACTGCGGGCTGGACGACGCAACCTGCACTCGCGCATCTGCCAGTACCTGCGGTCGCCGCGGGTGGCGCGATTCAGCCACGACTCGATGCTGCGCCAGGAGGAGGCGCTGGCCGAGTTGGACGCCTCAATTGACGACTGGGTCACGAAGCTGGAGCAGGCGGAAAACCGACGGACGCGCGTGCGCCAGAAGCTGCTGGAACACGTGGCCGCTGCGGCGACGCTGCCGCTGGTCGGTGCAGAGGTCGCGACAGGCGGCGGCAATGTGACCAATGTCGTTGGCGTCAGCGAGTCGCTGCAGATGGCCATGGGCCTGATGAAGGCGACGAGCAGCAGCGACCAGGCCGGCACCAGCAACGTGACGACGTCGCCCAAAGCCAGCCACGGCGCCAACATGTGCACGCCGCCACGAAGTCCGACCAAGGCCAATCCGGCCATCGGGACGGCGTTGACAGGCGGCAGCAGCTGCAGCCGGATCCTGACGCCGGTCTCGTCGTCGCCATCGCCGTCGCCTCAGCGACCCATTGTTGCCCGGGTGCCGTCTGCGATCCTGGAGCAGCCAATGGTCGAGGAGGCCATGGCGATTGGCGAACGGGAGGCACGTGCGAGGCTCGAAAGCGCCGCGGGCGGGCTGTCGCATGGCGAGGACATGACGTGTCACCTGGACGTGATGGGCTCGCCGACGACGTCGATCTCGTCGCGCCGCGTGGACGTTGAGAGCATCCGGATCTATGCGGGCGACGATGTGTACGCCCTGTTGGCCGATGTGGAGAGCCAGATCACGCAGATGGGAGGCCACGAGGCGACGGCAGATGGTGTGATTCGCGAGGCGGACGGCCTGTCTGACGAGGAGCTCAAGAATCTGCACCGGGCACACAGTCACGAGCTGCTCAACGGCCGGAGTAGCGATGTGGGCAGCAAGAAGACGGCACCTGCAGCTGCTGTTGTCAGGACTGCTTCGCCGCCACCGGTCGACACCACCGAGATCTTCCTGACGAGTGCCGTGTTCCAGCCAGAACGCAGCGTTCTCGTCATCTGAGAGCTCACATTTTGTTTTATTTTGCTTGTTTTGTTTGTCTTCTGTCTTTTTTCGTCTTTCTTCTTTTTCGTCTTTCTTACGATTCATACGCTCCTTTGCATCTCTTTTTCTGGCATCTTGTTCTACACATGAAACGATATGAAACGGCCGACCCGCATACAACGTCTTGTTCTCCGTAACAGGAAGAACAGCGTTGCATTCTGTCTTGGATCCATCTTACTCGACACCTGATCGGACAGCCGTTGATACCCTCCTTCTTTCTCGCCATTCATTTACAGCCTTTTATTACTCTCTTTTTTCCCTTCCATCTCAGACTGGACACATTGTTCCCTTCTAAGCCTGTCGTTTTATTATCTGCCTTGCATCTACCCTGCATCACTCACTACTTTCAATGTTGTCATTACCATGCTTTTTCTTGTTCTGTCTCCCGTGTGTGGTAGGCTTTGCTTTTGTTGGCTCTGATTTGCTGTTTTTTTTACAGGTCCCGCCTCGCAGCACGAGGGGAGTCTTTTGTGCATTTTACAGCACTGTATAACTGTATTTCCACCTGTATTTTCTATCCTGTCATACATAGTAGCCGGCCGTGCTATCAGGTACAAGGCCATCCACATAACATTTCCAATAAAAGCAGAGTTCTATGTGCTCTCGCCCTAAATCGCCCTAAATCGCAGTGCTTAAGCCCAGCGCTATCTTAAATGGATCTCGGCGTAAGGAAGGTGGGGTTCTGGTCTGCCACGCCCGCCGCACCTTCCTACATAGTGCTCTTTTTCCCACGTTCTTTTCCCTACGACGATCGATTCACCTCCTGCCGAATAGGCTGAAGTCTGCCCACAATACTTCGTATTGCTTCATTTTCCGCCTTCTCGACTGCTCCATCCGGTACCCTTGTCGCTGCTGTCGGTGTGGCTCTCGGTTGCGGTACTTAAGCCGAGTGTGTCTCTGCGTCGCCCATGCGGAGCGTCCTGGGTTTGCAAAGGGCCGCCTCCGTCTCCTTTGTGTCTTGTCTCCGCTGTTTGAGCGGATCACGTGCGAGCATTACCACATTCAGCACCACTGCGAGTCAGCCTGGACAGAGCGTCCGCCCCTCGTCCGTCCGACCGTCCTTGCTGCCGCGCGCCGTCCGCAGGGGTTGCTTCCGTCCGACCGACCGCCTCTGCCGCCGTTTCGTGCACACGGATCGGCCAGCCGCCGCCATGGCGAAGCGCGACTGCAGCACGCTGTCCAACTACGACGTATGGCGCACGCGGCACACGACGGCCTGTCTGCGCATCGACTTTGGGGCCCAGGCGCTGCGGGGCCATGTGGTGTTGGAGCTGGAGCGCCAGGCGGGTGCTGGTGGCGGCGAGATCGTGCTGGACTCGAGCTACGTGGCCGTGTCGGCCGTCCGGGTGGATGGCGAGGCCGTGGGCTGGACGATGAAGCCACGCACGGGGCCGTTGGGCGCGCCGCTGCACATTGCGGTGCCATCGACGGCCGGCAGCACGGTCTCTGTCCGCATTGACGTCGCCACGACGCCGCAGTGCACGGCGCTGCAGTGGCTGACGCCGGCGCAGACGTCCAACAAGACGGCGCCCTTCATGTTTTCGCAGGCGCAGGCGATCCACGCGCGCTCGCTCTTCCCGTGCCAGGACACGCCCGACGTCAAGTCGACGTACGCATTTCAGATCGCGTCGCCGCACCCGGTCGTGGCCAGCGGCCTGCGCGTGGACGCCGGACCGGACGCAGCCGCTCTCTCCCTCGCCCCTGGCGACAGCCTCTATTGCTTTGAGCAGACCGTGCCGATCCCGGCCTACCTCTTCGCGCTCGCGTCGGGCGATATTGCGACCGCGCCCATTGGCCCGCGGTCCGTCGTGGCCACCAGTCCGGACCAGCTCCGGGCGTGCCAGTGGGAGTTTGAACAGGACATGCCAAAGTACCTGGACGTGGCCGAGAAACTGGTCTTTCCGTACCAGTGGGGCGAGTACAACGTGCTGGTCCTGCCGCCGAGCTTCCCATATGGAGGTGTGTTTTTTTCCCCCTTTTCCGTCTTATTTTTCTACTCTAACACCAACAGGTATGGAGAACCCAGTCTTCACGTTTGCCACACCGACAATCATCAGCGGCGACCGCCAGAACGTGGACGTGGTGGCCCACGAGCTGAGCCACAGTTGGAGCGGCAATCTCGTGACGAGCGGCAGCTGGGAGCATTTGTATGTTTTTTTTATGTTTTTTTTTATGTTTTTTTTTATGTTTTTTCTTTCTTTCTTTCTTTCTTTTTTTTCTCTCTCTTTCTTTTCTCTTTCTTTCTCAAAAACTAACAAATCAGCTGGCTCAACGAAGGTTGGACCATGTACCTGGAACGTCGCATCATCAGCAGCATCCACGGTGCGGCTCACTTTGACTTTTCCGCCGTCATTGGCTGGAAGGCACTCGGTATGTAGAGAGAAAAGGAAGAGAAAAGGGTGGCAATGCTGACCCGCGCAGAGGACGCGATCAACACCTACGGCCCGACGCACAACTTCACCAAGCTCTGCATCAACCACGAGGGCATCGACCCGGATGACGCCTTCAGCACGGTGGCCTACGAGAAGGGCTTCCACATGGTGTACTACCTCGACCGGCTGGTCGGCCGCGAGAACTTTGACAAGTTCATCCCGTACTACTTCACCAAGTGGAGCCGCAAGTCGTTGGACTCGTTTGAGTTCCGCGACACCTTCCTCGCGTTCTTTGGCCGTCCGGAGTACGCCGCCCTCAAGGACGAGATCGCGTCGATCGACTGGGAGAGCCGGTTCTACACGCCGGGCCTGCCGCCAAAGCCAGAGTTCGACACCTCGCTGATCGACGTCTGCTACGAGGTGGCAGCCAAGTGGAAGGGCCAGGACTACGTCCCGACGGCGGCCGATGTGGACGGCTGGGTCGCGAACCAGAAGCTGGTCCTGCTGGGCGAGCTACAGAGCCTCGAGCAGTCCATCACGGTCGAGCAGTCGCGGACGCTGGGGACGGCCTACGGGCTCGTCGACTCGGCCAACGTCGAGCTCAAGTCGGCCTACTACCTGGTGGCCCTGCGGGCCAAGGATGCCAGCACCTACGAGGGCGCTGCCGCGCTGCTCGGCTCCGTCGGCCGCATGAAGTTTGTCCGGCCGCTGTACCGTGCCCTCAATGAGGTCGACCGCGACCTGGCCTTGCGCACGTTTGAGAAGAACCGCGACTTTTACCATCCGATCTGCCGGGCCATGGCCGAGAAGGATTTGGGCCTGAGCGAAGACGGCAAGAAGGCATGATGTTTTTGGACTCTGATACTTTCTGATAGAGAACACCACCGTTCATAAACACGGTAGAAAAACAGACAAAGTTTATCGTGGCTGCAGCCTCGCCCACGTTGATAGCAATCTCCACGTGAATATGAGTAATTTCCCACTATGACGAAGTCCGTCCGCCAGCCAATCAGGAGGCACAAAAGCTGGGCGGAAAGCCCCTCTGTCAAGAACCGGTCCACATAATAGGAAAGCGAAATAATATGGAAGGCGCGCGCCGCGTGGGCCAAATTGGTTGACGCGGGAACTACGGAGACTGTCCTTTGCGCACAAGAGCCCTTTTACCGTTGCCAAGTGTGGTCCTCGCTCCTTCTTCCAGCAGCCACGACTCCTTCCCGACGCGACAGTAGCACTGTGCCGAATGCTCCTTCCTTTTTGACGTCGGATTCGCCTCACCGCAACGTCAAAAGGACGAAACCCGCTGACGACCTGTTCCAACGACGACCATTGATCCATCGCCAGCTCTCCCCTACTCGATCCTCGCCGTCTCGACAGACCCGCGCCGGCGCCGGCCTGAACTCGCCGTTTCGGTGCATGTCTCTGCGGCTCTTGGCCAACACACGAATCCCGATCGTCCTGTCCCAATCTCTCCTAAGCGTCGCCACTTTTTGGGGGCGGAGGGGCCGATTCTGTTCATGCAGCAACGGGCCTCAGCTGTCCAGCCGCAACCGACGCTACGATCGCGAGACATGTGCTGGAGCCGACAGCCGAACTCTGCACCGTTCTGGCCGTCCGCAGACTCTGGGCTTCTATCTGGTCGCAGACTCTCCTAACGAACGCTGGCCATCTAGACTACCGGTTCCCTTTGAGTATAGCACAGCACAACACAGTACAACACAACACAGCACAACACGACACGGCACAGCCCTGCTCATATCGTCACGGGCTGCTCCGTTGGCCTCTTGTTGCGTAGACAACCCAGCAGCTAGAGGCTTCGCTCCCTCGGGCGGAGTCTCTGCTTGAGTTATTGCCAAACATGGCTCCCGGCGGTGGCGGAAACATCAAGGTGGTAGTCCGGGTCCGTCCTTTCAATGGACGAGGTAAGCATGCCACAAAGGGCGAGGACAGCGCGACGGGCGTGTAGGCGTGCTGCTAACCGTGCTTGCGCCCTGCAGAACTGGACCGCAATGCCGTGCGCATTGTCGAGATGCGCGGCAACCAGACCGTGCTCATGCCGCCGCCAGACCATCACACAGGAGGAAAGGGAGGCAAGGACAGCTCGCAAAAGAGCAACAAGGACATGTCGAAAAAGGTCTTTGCCTTTGACCGATCGTACTGGAGTTTCAACAAGAGCGACCCGAACTACGCGGGCCAGGACAGCCTGCACGATGACCTGGGCCGGCCGCTTCTGGACAATGCCTTTCAGGGGTACAACAACTGCATCTTTGCCTACGGCCAGACCGGTTCGGGCAAGTCGTACTCTATGATGGGCTACGGCAAGGAATACGGCATCATCCCGAGCATCTGCCAGGAGATGTTTACGCGCATCGAAGAGATGCAAAAGGACAAGACGCTCAAGTGCACGGTGGAGGTGTCGTACCTCGAGATCTACAACGAGCGCGTGCGCGATCTGCTGAACCCGTCAACCAAGGGAAACCTCAAGGTCCGGGAGCATCCGTCCACGGGTCCGTACGTCGAAGACCTGGCGAAGCTGGTCGTCAGCAGCTTCCAGGAAGTCGACCACCTGATGGACGAGGGCAACAAGGCCCGTACGGTTGCGGCGACCAACATGAACGAAACGTCGAGTCGCAGTCACGCTGTGTTCACGCTGATGCTGACGCAGAAGAAGCACGATGTCGAGACCAAGATGGAGATGGAAAAGGTGGCCAAGATCAGCCTCGTCGATCTGGCCGGTTCCGAGCGGGCGACGTCCACCGGCGCGACCGGAGCCCGGCTCAAGGAGGGCGCCGAGATCAACCGATCGCTCTCCACGCTGGGCCGCGTCATCGCCGCGCTCGCCGATCTCTCGACGGGCAAGAAAAAGAAGGGCGCCGCATCCCAGGTGCCGTACCGCGACAGTGTCCTGACCTGGCTGCTCAAGGATTCCCTCGGCGGCAACAGTATGACAGCCATGATTGCGGCCATCAGTCCGGCCGACATCAACTACGATGAGACGCTGAGCACGCTGCGCTACGCCGACTCGGCCAAGCGGATCAAGAACCACGCGGTCGTCAACGAGGACGCGAACGCGCGCATGATCCGTGAGCTGAAAGAGGAGCTGGCCTTGCTGCGGGGCAAGCTCGGGGGCGGAAGCGCCGGGGCCAGCGTGGCCGGGGCTGCTGGCGTGCCGCCCGACGAGGTGTATGCCGAGGGCACGCCGCTGGAGAAGCAGATTGTCAGCATCACGCAGACGGACGGGTCGGTCAAGCGGGTGTCCAAGGCGGAGATTGCCGAACAGCTCGACCAGAGCGAGAAGCTGCTGACGGACCTCAACCAGACGTGGGAGCAGAAGCTGGCCAAGACGGAGGAGATCCACAAGGAGCGGGAGGCCGCGCTGGAGGAGCTGGGCATCAGCATCGAGAAGGGCTTCATCGGGCTCAGCACGCCCAAGAAGATGCCTCATCTGGTGAACCTGTCGGACGACCCGCTCCTGGACGAATGCTTGGTCTACAATCTGAAGCCGGGCACGACCACGGTCGGTAACGTGGAGTCCAACGCGGAACACCAGGCCAACATCCGGCTGAACGGGTCGCGGATCCTGCACGAGCACTGCACGTTTGAGAATGCGCCGGATGGGACGGTGACGATTGTGCCGATGGTCGAGGCGCCGGTGATGGTGAACGGGAAGCGGATCACGGAGCCTAAGCAGCTGCACTCCGGATACCGTGTCATCCTGGGTGACTTCCACATCTTCCGCTTCAACCACCCGCTGGAGGCGCGTGCCGAGCGAGCGGAGCAGAGCCTTCTGCGGCAGTCTGTGACGGCCAGCACGCTCCAGAGCCTCGACCGCAACACGTCGCCGTCGCCGAGCCCGCGGCCGGGAGCACATGAACGGTCGATCAGCAAGGCCGGGTCGGAGTTTGGGTTTGGTGGGAGCGACAGCCGGCCGGGGTCGCCGTCGCCGTTTGCGCGGTTTGGCCGTGACTCGGACTGGTCGCTGGCGCGTCGCGAAGCGGCCAACGCGATCCTAGGGACGGACCGCAACGTGGCCAGCCTGACGGACGAAGAGCTTAACACGCTCTTCGAGGAGGTGCAACGGGCGCGGGCAGAGCGCGTGACTAGCGGACGCGACGGCGACGAGGACCTGGAGTCGATGGCGTCGTATCCGATCCGGGAGAAGTACCTGTCGATGGGGACGCTGGACAACTTCTCGCTCGACACGGCGCTCACGATGCCGACGATGCCGTCGACGCCCAAGCAGGGCGAGGTGGAAGACAAGCTGCGCGAGGTGCGCGAAGAGATGCAGCTACAGCTGGAGAAGCAGAAGGAGGAGTTCCAGGACCAGCTGAAGAGCGTGGAGGTGGAGGAGATCAAGGCGGAAAAGGAGCGGATGGAGGAGACGCTGCGGACGCTCAAGGCAGAGATGCAGAAGCAGCTGGAGGTACAGCGACAGGAGTTTGAGGAGAAGATGGAGCGGCTCGACCCACTCAAGCGACCCAAGGCGAAGCCGAAGCTGTCGGACGAGGAGATGGAGCGGGCACGAAAGGTGGTGAAGCGATGGCGGAGCCGCCACTACGTGCGCATGGCCGAACAGGTGCTGCAGCACGCATCGACGCTGAAGGAGGCACAGATCCTGAGCCACGAGCTGAACGGAGACGTGGTGTTCCAGTTTGCGACGGTGGACGTCGGTCACAACCTCTGCTCGTCGTACGACATGGTGCTGAACGGGCTGACGAGCGAGGGTGACGACGTGGCGCTGGAGGAGGCACCGAAGCCGTGTGTGGGCGTGCGACTGATCGACTACAAACACGACGTGGTGCGTCTGTGGAGCCTGGAGAAGCTGGAGGAACGAGTGCGCCGGATGCGACAGCTGCATCAATGCCTGGACGACCAGCCAGAGCACCGGCAGCAGCACGTGGACGAGGACGACCCGTTTGCAGAAGAGGCGATGCCGGAATACACGCTGATCGGCGATGCAGACGTGCCGCTCAAGGCGGTGTTTGAGTCGCGTGTGCAGGACTTTGCAGCGCTGGACGTGGTGTCGCCATACACGAACCAGGCGATTGGGATCATCCGGCTGGCGCTGGAGCCGTCAAGCGCACGAGCGCCGTCGAGCACGCTCAAGTTCAACGTGGTGATGCACGAGATGGTGGGCTTTGCGGAACGCGAAGGCACCGAGGTGCACGCGCAGCTGTTCATCCCGGGGGTGTCGGAGGAAGACGGGATCACGACGACGCAGATGATCCGGGACTTTGACGAGAGCCCGGTACGGTTCGAGAGCGTGCACAGCATGAGCATGCCGCTGTTCGGGCCACAGGACACGACGCTGCGCGTGGCCGTGTTTGCGAGGGTGTCGGCGATGCACCTGGACAAGCTGCTGAGCTGGGACGACATGCGGGATGCCGTGCCGATGACACGCGAACGGGCGCCGCGGGCAGCACGCATTGCTGAGTCGCAGTTCTTTACGGAAGAGCGGCACGACGTGCTGGCGCGGCTGCAGGTGCTGGAGATGAACGAGGAGGGCTTGTACGTGCCGGTGGAGGTGGCACAGACAAACGAGCTCGACACGGGGACGTTCCAGCTGCACCAGGGCATCCAGCGGCGGATTTCGATCACGCTGGCGCACAGCTCGGGCGACACGCTGCCGTGGGACGGGGTGTCGTCGCTGCGGGTGGGCAAGATCCAGCTGGTCGATGCGGGCGGGCGGATACTGGAGTTGGCGAGTGGCCAGACGACAACGGCGATGACAGCCGCCAAGACAGCGGCAGTAGCCGTGACCGAGACGACGATGCCGGCCGACGTGGCGCTGAAGCTAGCGTCGGCACCATCGCTGCGCAGCAACGCCAACGGGACGCGAACGATGACGATGGCGGGCCAGTGGGACTCGAGCCTGCACAACTCAGCGCTGCTAGATCGGGTGACGGCGGACAAGTGCCGGGTACAGATGACGGTGTGGTGGGAGATCAGCTCGGAGCGGCTGGCGGCGCCAATGCAGTTCTGGGCGACGGTGTGCTGCCAGATTCTGTCGCGGTCGTTTGTGCGGCAGCCGTCGATGCTCTCGGCGCTGTGGCAGTCGGTGCGGTTTGTGCGGGCGGCGACGGCGATCTACACCATCACGATGCGGCCAGCGCCCATCAAGCGGGTCGGCGATCTCTGGCGCATGAGCAGCCAGCACGACTACGTCAAGGGCGAGGAGAACCTGGCCGCCTGGACGCCACGGGGCGTCTCGCTCGTGAGTGACTACATTGTCGGGCGCAAGCGGCGGCGACGGATGGCCGAGATTGGTGCTGCGGCGAACACGTTGAAGCGGGTCGGACTGCCGACACCGAGGCTGCAGCCGGTGGAGGAGGAGAGTGTGGGTGTGGGCCTCTGTCGAGACGACGAGATGGATTCGATTGACGAGCTGCTGCGGGACTCGCCAGAAGGATCACAGGTGTTAACACGGGGCGGAGGGAATGGAGGGGGGGGTGGAGGGGGGGATGGAGAGGGAGAGGGAGATGGAGAGGGAGAGGGAGATGGATGGAGAGATGGAGGGGGAATTACAGGGGGAAATGCAGATGGAGAGGGAGGGAGAGATGGAGATGGAGATGGAAAAGGAGAGGGATATGGAGAGGGAATTGCAGAGGAAATTGCGGGGGGAAATGCAGAGGGAAATGCCCGAATTTCAGAGGGAAATTCAGGAGCAGAAACATTGACAGCAGGAACAACGGCAGAAACAGGAGCAACGACGGAAACAAAGGCAGAGACAACAGCCACAACTGACGACACACCAACCACAACAACTGACATTGCAGACACACCAACAACCACAGACGACACACCAGACACAACAACTACTTACGTCGCAGACACACCAACCTACTCTGACGACGAAACACGACTACTCAAAAGAAGCCTGAAACTCTGGACAAAATACCCCGATCCACTGGCCCAGATCCTGAGCTCGGAAAACACAAACCCACCAGTCAACGGGGTGATCACAGACTCGTCCGAACCGCCAAGCCTCATCACGACCGTCATCCGCGTGCCCAAGAACCGCAAGGTGATGAAGGGCGGATATCTGCTGGTGCCAAGTACCGATGCCACCCGCTGGATCAAGCGCTTTGTCGAGCTCCGACGGCCCTATCTGCACATCCACAGCGTCACGGACGGCGACGAGGTGGCCATCATCAGCCTGCGCAACGCCCGCGTCGACAGCGACCCAGGCATCCTCGGCCTGCTCGAGAGTCAGCATCCTGACTATCGCCACAACGGCTTCGACATTCGAGACCTCCAGGACAACTACGACGACAGCCGCGATAGCCGCGATAGCCGCCGCATCGAAAACGGCCGCACCACCGGCTATGCCCACGACGACAGCACCGACTACGGCGGCTCCGACACGAACGGCAGCAACAACCGGGACTTGTCTCCGACCGACTCCATGGGCACGTCGACCCCGACACTCTCGCCCGTGCAGGGGGGCCACCGACGCAAGTCCTCCAGTCTCGGCGCATTCGCGGCGATGTGGACCGGAGGCTCCAGCCACAACCACAGCCACAGCGCCAGCCTCGGCCACAGCCACAGCCACGGCCATAACGGCCACGGTCACAACGGCCAGAACGGAAAGAACGGAAAGAACGGACTGAACGGCTGGAATGGCCGGAACGGAAAGAACGATCGGAATGGCCGTCCGGGACTCCAGCGGCTCAGCGAACGGCTGCAGGCCGGCGTGTTTGCCATCTATGGGACCGACAACACCTGGCTCTTTGCCGCCCGCAGCGAGCGCGACAAGCTGGACTGGATCGCCCGGATCGACCAGAGCTTCTCCATGGCGTCCAGCGTGCCGTCGCTGACCAACAGCCGTGCCGCCAGCCCGGCCGTCTTCTGAGCTGTCCGGTGGTTGATGATGTCATGACTCTTTCGACTTTCTGATTCTGCTACCTTTCCTCTTACTTTCTTTTGTCCACACTTGGTCTGCTTTGATTTCTCGCCATGCAAGGTCGTATACCCGCTATCCTGTTCTTTCATGTCATTTCGCTTGTTTCATCATCTCACGAGAGGCAATATGAACCATGATGTATGTAGAGGCTGGGGATGTACAATGATCAACAATGTTGTACGAATAGGACAAGACAATACAGAACACGCTCTTCTTACGTGGCAGCGGTCGTTGGCTGACGTAGTGACAAGCTTGTATTGTTCGTCCAGCTTTTGTCTATAAACCCAAATACCAAAGGAGAAGCACGCCTCTGGAACCGCAAGCCCACCCGATCTACTGCAGCGCCTTGGCCGCAAAGGTCGGCAGCACGAAGCTGGCCTTGTGGATCTCGGCGTTGTAGTAGCGGCACAGCTTGTCCTCCTCCTCGGCCGTCCAGGACCGCAGAGGCACCTTGAGGTTGGCGTTGGGGTCCTTGCTGCAGACCATGAAGCCGATCTGGCCCGACGGGTACGTGGGGATGCTCGTGTACGCATACTCGGCCACGGGGAAGACCTCCTTGCAGTCCTGCTTGAGCTTGGTGATGAGCGGTAGGTGCAGCCACTGGTTCTCGGCTGTACGTTCCAACGGTTAGCAGGCAACGCTGTCTTTTTGCGACGGAAAGAAAGCCCTTGCCAAGGGCAGAGGGAGTACGGAGAGAAGGAGGAAGACGAAGGAAGAAGAAGGAAGAAGGTAGGAGAAAGAAGAAGAAGGAAGAAGGTAGGAGAAAGAAGAAGAAGGAAGGAAGAAGAAAGAAGGAAGGAAGAAACAAACAACAAACAAAAGGAACCCCGGTCTAACTTCAATCGTGAGATCGACACAAAGCGACCCATTGGGAGGACCGTGAAAAAAACCTGGGCAAGGGAACATACAACCTTGGGTAGTAATGACGCCGCCCTCGCGCAGAGCGCTGTGCAGCAGCTGGAAGTAGGGCTTCTGGAAGAGGCTCTCAGCCGGACCCTCGGGGTCGGACGAGTCGGTGATGATGACGTCAAAGTGGTTCTTGTAGTCGTCGAGGAACTTGAAGCCGTCGCCGATGTGGACCTTGACCTTGGGGTGGTCAAAACCGACGGACATGCCGGGAAGGTACTGCTTGGACACGCGGATGACGGCCTCGTCAATGTCGCAGAGCGTGGCCTCCTCGATGCACTCGTGCTTGACGACCTCGCGCAGGACACCGCCGTCGCCGCCGCCAATCACCAGCACGCGCTTCGGGTCGGGGTGTGAGTGCATGGCCAGGTGCGTGATCATCTCCTGGTACGAGAACTCGTCGCGCTCCGTGCACTGGATGACGTTGTCCAGCACGAGCACCTTACCGTAGTCGGTGGACTCGAACAGCAGCACATCCTGGTACTTGCTCTTCTCGTGGTGCAGCACCTTCTTGACCCGCAGCGTCATGGCCTGGCCTGCAGTCGGGTTAGGTTGGACATCAAGAAGACTCTCTCCACGCGTACGTACCAGGCCACATCTCGGAGATCTCGCGGAACCAGCCATCTGCGCAAACAATTAGTAGAGGGGTCGATACGCGATTGTCGATAAGATACGAGAGGATGGGAAGGCAGAACAGGATGTCGCCAGTTCGAAGCTGCGCTGTGACAATGGAGAGGATAGAGTGGATGGCACTGCGGGAGAAGGGAATGGGAGAGGAGAGATTGGGCAGAGACACGGATTGAGGGCGTAGTAGACGATGGGACGAGTACAAAGGCTCGACTGAGGTCGAGACGGATGGCGATGTCAGTCGCAATGCAAGAACGTACCCTGGATGGTGGCGTGGGTGATTTCGTTGGACATCTTGGCTGGGTAGACGTGAGAGATGCTAAAGGCAGACGGACGAGCTTGTTGTTGCGACGACGAGGGTGAAGAAGTCCGGGGACACAAGGGGAAAAGTCTTCGCGGTCCTTGTTTTAATAGGTGAAGCATTTATGTGGAGAATGAGTCCGAGGGTGGAAAAAATTAGAACAAGAATTTTTCAACAGCATGTGCCAAGGCTTATCAGGCATCGCCCAGACAGCGGCTATTTGTATCTCACGGCGTAGATAACATAGAAGCATTCGTCTTTATAAGCAAAGTTTCGCCGTAACATGAGTCCTCTATCAACGAATTCTCTCTCGCCTCTCCGGACATTAGGAAGGTACTGCCAAGACTGCATACTACGTTTTGTCTACTATTCTCTACGAGTATTCCGTAAAGCGTAGCATTTTACAGGCTGTTGACAACGGACCAGAAACGTTTGGCATATTTACGCGTGACAGTAGAGCTGCCTGCTTAACGCTAAAAATGTCAGGCGCGAGTGTAGCCTCGTCGAAGTCTTGATCGAGCGGAAGACAACCCTTTCTCTCGCTTGGCATCGTCATGTCCGATCTCAGACCTGCCAAGCAAACCAGATCAATCGTAAGCCAGGCACAAGAAAAGGCATGCAAGCTGGAAGAGAGACGGATGTGAAGATGCCCTAGAGAACAATTTGCTATGATAAAAGCATCCGTCGAGAGCACCCTCTTCCCACTCCTTTTACTCCTCGAAACGCACGTTGCCGGCACTGACGTCTGGATATACGTCGAAGCGTCGCTGGTCGCGCAGGGGAATGCCAGTGCGGGTTTCCTCGATGCGGTCGGCGCTGAGCTCGGCTGCGACAATGGTCTCGGACTCATCAGCCTCGACCAGCACCGCGCCCATGGGATCAGAGACCAGGCTGTGGCCATACGCGTGGTAGCTGGCGGTGAGATCGCGAGCCGGACTGCACAGGGCCACGTAGAGCTGGTTGTCGATGGCCCGCGAACGACCCAGAAGCTGCCAGTGCAGCGGGCCGGTCGTCGTGTTGAAGGCGCCCGGGTAGATGAGGGCGAAGCAGCCCTTGCGGGCGGCCACCGTGGCGAGTTCGGGGAAGCGGATGTCGTAGCAAATCGCCACGGCGATCTTTCCGTACTCAGGCAGCTCGACAATCGTCACTTTGTTTCCGGGCGACAGCACATCTGACTCGCGGAACCGAATGCGCCCAGGGATGTCAATGTCGAACAGGTGTACCTTGCGGTGTGTTGCCAGCAGTGCACCGGTCGGTGAGAAGGTCAGCGACGTGTTGTAGTACTTCTTTTTGCTCGATCCGGGAGACTCGACCAGCTCCGGGATCGACCCGCCCACCAGATACACGCCCGCCTCCTTGGCCATGGCGGCGAGCGCGTGGTAGCTTGGGCTTGCCTCGGCCAACGGTGGCAACGGCTGCAGTGTCTCGGCATACGACGGGAAAAAATCGCAGCCGTACGGCGAGTTGAAGCACTCGGGCAGCACCACAATTCCAGCGCCACCTTGCGCCGCCTCCAGCACCTTTTCGCGTGCGTGCGCCAGGTTCGCCGCCTTGTCCGCACCGCTGGCCAGCTGCACGCAGGCCAGCTTGACGGACTTTTTCAGCAGCGGTGCCGAAGAAGCCATTCTTGCCGTTGGTGTGAATCTGCGAGACGGTAATGCCTGAAAGAGAAGAGGACCGGTTCCGCGACAGATTCCGGCAATCGGCCGGCTCGCACAGGCGGCTGGTCGTGTGGCAAAGCGGCGGGTGACTGGGACTGTGACTGTGACTGATCCTGTACGAGGGACGGTAGCAAAGGGGACTCGGAAGATGGACAAAGCTCGAGGCTGCATGACTTTGTCGAAAAGCTTCGCAAACTGAGGATGACAAAGATTGCAACGGAGAGTCATCGGAGCAGAGGGCAGGTGGGGGTATTGCAGTATCGGGAAGGTGGGACCGTCGGCTCCTTAACGAAGGCGCCATTGGATGCACTCAGGATTTCCCGGTCGGGAAGCTATTACACGGATAGCTACTTCCACTCTGCAGGCATCAGGCCCATGACTGCCGTCTCTTCTGGCAGGATAACTCTCTCTTCACTTTCTTCATTTTCAGACCCGTCTATATTCGCAGTTGTCGAGACTATGAGCTGGTTCGGAGCACCATCACGGCCATGGCAGCGTCGTCAAGACGACAGCCTCCAGGCCAAGCAGTCCAGGTCGGAAAGCGAAACAAAAAGTCGCATTCTTCGCGAAATTACCGGTCGAGACCAGATGGCTGACGACCTTCCGCCTTCTCAACGCAAATATCCATATGGCTTGGGCAGACCAGAGCCACAGCCAGAAGTCGTACGCCCTGTGGTCATTCCGCCGGAGTTCCCCCGTCAGGCCAACAGACAGACACAGAAGCGAGCCTACGAGGAGCAAGGAGACGAGCTGAGGCTTAAAAAAAGAAAACTTCTGAACATGGACGACTGGACAGGTGCTGGTCTGAGGAGGCCTCTTGACATACACTTTACACCTCTCGACGGCGACGCTCCGGTTTGGGGGTGGGGAGAGGCAAAGAACGCGCCACGCAGTCCTACCGTCCACGTTTCTCCATCAGAAGTGTCAAGGGTGAACAATCATCGCCTGGCAGCAGCCACGACAACTTCTACGGCCCGTGGAAGTATACTATCAGGTCAAGTCCACCACGATCCCAGGCCTCCCAGCCGCGGACAAGAACCGTCAACCAGCCAAACCTGGTCTGGATCATTCCGTGGCACAAGGAAAATACGCCTGGTCAATGAGCTTGATTACAATCCTCTGTCAGCCAACACATCGCGGTCGCCCACAGCTCAAGGCTTGCAGAACAGGCTTGCATCGACACAAGCCGATGGTCTTGCCGTTGTCTCGCCACTCACGGCATTTTCCATCCCGTCAACGCCTCTTGCACGAAAGATGCACTGGGACCAACCCAGAATACAGAACAACAGCAGTACTTACCGGGAAAGAATCGAGAATTTGGACACAACGTCATCTCGTCTCTATTCCAGTCTAAGTCCACAACTTCATGAAGCAGTGCTCGAGACGCCCCAGTCGTTGGCTGTTTGTGTTGATGAGGTTGAGGCAGCTGATATCGATGACAACGAGTCTGCTGGAAGCGCCATTGATTTCATGAGTAAAAATGCCGTAGAACCAGACACGGTGGAGGGCGAAGCCTTTGCTGTTAAACGGCTAGACATCAGGAGCATTCCAGATTACACTGACGATCCCATCGAGGAGGATTCGTCAGACCAAGAGCTCGCTTGTCATAGGAAGAACATGAAAAAAGCTGCAGCAATTTTTCGGCCACGGAGGAGATTTTGAGCGCATTGTTTAGTGTCCTCTGGCACGAAATGGTCAACAGATATGCATTCCTCCTGTCAAACTGCCATCTACATAACCAATTGCAATTACAACTTGGCTGAGGCATCCAGACGTGCTTCCGGGCCCGTCTGTCCATAGACGACAGAAACGTCTGCGGCAAGGCCCTCCTGAGCGGTCAAACTAGCGGGTTGCTCTACAAAGCCCTTCTTTGCAAGAAACCGGCGAGACATGGCTGCAGCTTCCGGCGTACTGTCGCTGCGGGCATCGACCAGCAGCAGTCCGGCGATGAGGATGTCGGCAGCAGAAAAGAGGACGCTGCGTGCATCGGCGAGAAGGCTTTCACGAATGGCTTCGTCGCGGCTGGCAGCTTCAATGCGGAAGCGCAGGTCCGTCCAGCTCTGTCTGACGGTGCTGGCGTCGGAGGACACAGTGGACGTGACCAACCAGTCCAGCGCATTCAAGCTGGAAGGCCCGGCGGCCGGACTGGTCAGCGTGCGCAGCAGATCGGTGCTGAGAACATCAGTGGTGCCCTCCCAAATGGCGTTGACGCAGCCGTCGCGGAATAGGCGGGCAAGGTTGAGCGGTTCAGTCTCGTGGTTAAGCAGGTAGCCGACACCACCCAAAGCCTCCATACAGGCGCCATGAAGCAGCGGAACGGCTTGCTTGCAGCAGTACGCCTTGTGCAGAGAGCTAAGAGCACGCAACAAGGGTGAAACGAGATGACGAGGGGGTTGGAGAGAGGCGATGGGCAGCTGATCCGATCTCCAAGTGCTTCCGAGCCTCTCTTCAAGCCCCATAATGTACGCTGTGTACATTGTCAGAAGCATCATGCCGTGATACTCGCCCGTGAGATCGGCCAGCGTGCGCATATGCAGCGGGCTCTTATACAACGGCATGCGCGAACGGCCACCGGGACCACCACTGACATGACGCACCAGGGCATAGGCCTTGGCGACACCCAAAGCACGGCCAGCGAGGCCCAGACAAGCAACAGAGCAGTGGACGCGTGTGATGGCCAGCATAGTTGCGATCTCACGGATGCCGTCACCCTCACGGCCGATCAACCAGGCTCGCATGCCGTTCAACTCCAACTCGGCTGTCGGTAATGGTCGAGTGCCAAACTTGTCCTTGAGCCTCTGTATGCGCACGCCGTTGAGCTCCGTGTTGTTAAGGCCAGCCATGGCCTTGGCCGGTGATGAGGTTCCCCGTCGGCGTCGCATGGGCGCGAAGAAGGCTGACAGGCCCTTGGATGAGTGTGTGCGTGCCAGCAGGATGGCCATTCCGGCGTCGGTCGCAGACGAGAACCACTTGAAGCCATCAATGGCCCAGGGTCCCAGCGGGTCCCCATCAGCATCCACATCGCCATCGTCACCAGCAGTTGCGCCTACATACGTTGCCACCGTTTCAGTTTGCGACACGTCAGAGCCACCAGGCCGCTCCGTCATCCACTGGCCGCTGGTCCAGGCGCGAGCCGGATTGCGTGAGACGAGGCGACCGAAAGCGGCCTGGAAGACACGCCTCTCGACAGGCTCCAGCCGGTCCGGAACGGCCATCAAGTGGCGTTGGAGCAGACGGGCAGCACCGTCGGTCATGGCTCCGGGACACGTGGTGTTGGCAGCCGATGCCTCCCAGAGGTGAAAGCTGCGAGATGTATGCCGTCAGCCGAACCGGAAGAGCTGCCAGATTTCAGGGAATTCTCTGCAATTACCGCATCATCTGCAGCAGCCGAGAGTAGGCTCCATAGTCTGTGGTGTAATTGTATGCAACGATGCTGTTTGTGTGAGCAGTCAGAGGAAAAGGGGAAGAAGATCAGAAAAGCGACACAAACTAGCTCACCCCTTCTCTATGCCAAAGGCCTGGAGGCTGCGCCAGCCTTCACCGGCGACCAGCTCGCTTGTGGGCCGGCCAAGCGCATTGCGGCCTTCACCACGAAGATACGGCAGGTTTCGTTCGGCATCGGTGATGTGGTCAAAGATGCGTGGCTCCAGAACGTCGGCGCCAAGTTGGGCCAGCTTTGGTTCTACCTGCTGTCGCAGGTCTGCCGGCACGAGCACTGAACGAGTCAGTAGGTGTGAACGAGCAATAAAAGGAACACGTCTTCACATTTCAGAACCCTTTGAAAGCTGACGTCGTCAAAGAACTGGTTTCGCAGCTCTGGCAGCTCCTGGAAGAAGCCCGTGTCAGAGCTTGAAGGATCCATGGTGTCTGTGATGTGTACTGTCTATGAGACACTTCTGTTCCGGGGTATATGCATCGCTAGTTCTATGCCGACATGGACCATTCACTGTTTACCGTGCATTGGTGCATATCATGCGGGGTACTGAAAGTACGGAGTGCAGGCAGAAGCCACAGACCTAACGAAAGACAACGTGACAGCCTTATTAGTCAAGGTCACGTGCATGCGCAAAGTATCTATCGATCGCGTCGCGCTACATCTCTAAAGATGTCGTGCTGCTCCACACTTTCCGCAAATGCTCTATATATGGCAGCACAATGGCCGCGCGCGGGGCCTCTGCGGTAGATGCTACACAGCTGGAAGACGATGAGAAGGGATCTGATGTTTCAGCAAAAGCCTGTGACAAGACGGAGGCACACGGCTTCAAACGTAGACACGTGGACAGAGAGTCGAAGTCAATTGGAGACGATGGCGAGAAGGGCGAGGAGGTGGATGTGAAGGTGGAGTGGACAGACTCGTCTGATGGAGCATACGAGCGTCTGACGAAGCGAAAACGGGGTGTCACAAGACGCGGCAGTGGCAGAGGACGAGGAGGAGCCAGAGCAAAGAAGATGGCAGCAGACAGCAGCAGACGGTTAGCTGGAGTCGGTCGAAGGAGCTCTGGTCGAAGTGGCCGGTACCTGTCGAATGCTAACGACGACAGCGACAGTTCCGGTGCAGCAGGCGCGGCTGAGGACGGCAACGAAGACGAGGACAGCGTGGACATCCCAGACTATATTGTGCGGCGACGACGCGAGTTCGAGGAGCGGCAAGCGGTGCTGAAAGAGGCCGGGCTGCGGCTTCCGCCCGACTACACGGACGTGTACTTCTCGGACGACGAGCGGTCAATACGGCGGATGACAGGCCGGGCAAGGGGTCCTCTGCAGAAGCGGCCGCAGTTCGACAGCTCAGTGCGGCCATCACGCGCGTGCCAAGACGTACCGCTGCGATATTCAGGCGGGGTGATCCCGGGATGCATAGCACAGTACCTGCGGGACTACCAGATCGAGGGGGTGCAATTCCTGCACCGGCAGTTTGTATATCAGCGGGGCGGAATCCTGGGCGACGACATGGGGCTGGGCAAGACGGTGCAGGTGGCGGCATTTCTGACAGCAGCGTTTGGGAAGACGGGCGACGAGCGGGACGACAAGCGGATGCGCAAGATGCGGCGAGCAGCAGGGAACGACAACGACAGCAACGGGCGGTGGTACCCCATGGTTCTGGTGGTGTGTCCAGGGTCGCTGATCGAGAACTGGCGCAACGAGCTGCAGCGCTGGGGCTGGTGGCACGTGGACGTATACCATGGGGCAGGCAAGGAGGACGTACTGCAGGCAGCGCGAGCAGGACGGCTGGAGATCATGGTGACGACATACACGACGTACAAGAACCAGCGGGAGCGCATCAACACGGTGGCATGGGACGCCGTGGTGGCAGACGAGTGCCACGTGATGAAGGAGCGGAATTCGGGCACGACGCGGGCGATGAACGAGGTCAACGCGCTGTGTCGGATCGGGCTGACGGGCACGGCGATCCAGAACAAATACGCGGAGCTGTGGACGCTGCTGCACTGGACGAACCCCGGACGATTTGGGAGCCTGCGCGAGTGGAACCAGACGATCAGCCGGCCACTGACGATCGGCCAGTCCCATGACGCCACGCTCTACCAGCTCAGCCTGGCACGGCGCACGGCCAAGAAGCTGGTTCAGAACCTGTTGCCGGATGTCTTTCTGCGCCGGATGAAGTCGCTGATCGCGGGCCAGCTGCCGCGCAAGACGGACCGCGTGGTGTTCTGTCCGCTGACGGAGCGGCAGGCCATGGCGTACGAGCGTTTTGTCGAGAGCGCGGACGTGGCCTTTCTGCGGGCCGTGTCGAACCCGTGTGACTGCGGCTCGGGTGCGAAGCGTGGCTGGTGCTGCTACCGCACGCTGGCCGGACCTCACGGCCGGCCGGTTGGCTGGGCCAGCCTGGTCTTCCCAGCAATCCAGAGCCTGCAGAAGCTGGCGAACCACCTGATGCTGATGGTGCCTTTGGGGACAGGAGGCGCTACCCACACGGACGAGACGGTCGACCTCGCAGCCGATCGACACGAACGGGCGATGCGGCTGCTGCAGACATGCGAGCCAGACGGCTGGGCCACGCTGTACCGCCAGCGCGACTCGATGGTGCATCTGGCGGATCCTGAGCTGTGCGGCAAGTGGAAGGTGTTGCGCAAGCTGCTGCGGTTCTGGCACGCGAGCGGCGACAAGGTGCTGGTCTTCTCGCACACGGTGCGGCTGTTGCAGATTCTGCAGCACCTCTTCCACAGCACCAGCTACAACGTCAGCTATCTGGACGGTTCGCTTCGTTACGAGGACCGGCAGCGTGTCGTCGATGACTTCAACACGGACCCGGCCCAGTTTGTCTTTCTGATCTCGACGCGGGCCGGCGGCGTCGGCCTCAACATCACGTCGGCCAACAAGGTCGTCATTGTCGACCCGCACTGGAACCCGGCCTACGATCTGCAGGCGCAGGACCGAGCCTATCGCATTGGCCAGGTGCGTGATGTCGACGTCTTTCGCCTGGTGTCGGCCGGCACCATTGAGGAGATTGTGTACGCGCGCCAGATCTACAAGCAGCAGCAGGCCAACATTGGCTACCGCGCCTCGACCGAGCGGCGCTACTTCCGCGGCGTCCAGCAGGACAGCGCGCGTAAGGGCGAGATTTTTGGGCTCGACAACCTGCTGGCCTTTCACGGCGACCAGGTCGTCCTGCGCGACATTGTCAACAAGACGAACATTGCCGAGGCCAAGGCGGGCGTGCAGCTGACAGCCATCGACATGGAGCAGGCCGTCGCGGACGAGGACGTCCGGCTGTTGGTGAAACTGGAGGGAGGTGGTGCTGCTGAGGAGGGGGACCAGAAGGACGAGCCCAAGAGCGATGCCGTCCAGGCGATCCTGGCCAGTGCCGGCGTCGAGTACACGCACGACAACTCAGAGGTCGTGGGCAGCAGCCGTGTCGAGGCGCAGCTATCAAGACGGGCCGAGCTCGTGCTGGAGGGGGGGGAGGAGGAACAAGAACAAAACAACATGGACAAACAACACGGGGGCGATGCCCGGTCACGTGACTCCCACCGACACGACGATCTGCTGGCCGACACGAGCGCCGCGTACAGCGCTGGTCCAGACAGCCGACGACAGCCGCTTCGTCTGTACTACAACCCGCCGGCCGACGTGATGCGGCGACAGTTTGGCAGCATGGCGCGGGAGGCCGGTTTCGCCACGGCCACGGCGTTTGCGCTGGTGGTCGAGAGCTGGACGCCCGAGCAGCGGCGGCAGTGGCTCGAGGGGTTCTACCGGCGGCGGGAACAGGTGTTGGCCGAGGGGAGGGAGGAGGATGGAGGAGGAGGGGAGAGACAGGACGTCGAGAGGGCAGAGGATGCGCCATCTCCATTAAAAGGCAGAGAGGATGTCAAGCGGGCCATCCTCAAGGAGGAAGACGGAGAGGCCAAGAGAGCCATCCTCAAAGAGGAAGACATCGAGGAGCCGTTCCCATCTAAAGACGGAGAGGTCAAGAGAGCCATCCTCAAAGAGAAAAATGTCGAGGAGCCGCTTCTCTGGAAAGAGACTGCCTCTTTGACGCGAGAGACTCGTCGGGGCTTAGTCATCAAACCAGAGCCAGAGCCGTTCCTGCCCAAGATCAAGAAAGAGGAAGGCGACATCGCTACGAACAGGCTCTACAACATCATCAACCTTGTGTCGAGCAGTCCTGCAGCTCCCGTCGACGATGATGACGAGACAGACGAGCTCTGAGGTCGGTGTAGAGGTGTGCGTTGCTGTGATACCCTTTTTGTATGCTTTATCGGCAGTTTATGTGCTGTCCGTTTATCTGACTTTGTTTTATTTCCTCACGTGTTGTGTCTCTAAACCAGCGAGGCTTCTTTGTTTTTGCTTTTTTCACTACCATGAGATACCCGCAAACAAAAGACCACCGCCATCCGGTTCGATACAATGAATATAACCAAGAAATGCGCGACGAGAGGAGGATGGAGTTTCGGGCCGGCGCTTGCTGTTTGTGTTGCTGCTTGTTGGGTATTATGAACAGACGCCACGTTCTCAGAGCTGCAGGTTCGTGGACGGGGTGCGACTGGCGGGTCCGCGCAGGTGTGCGGACGAGCCCTTGAACAGGCTCTGCCAGATGTAGGCCTCGCTGAGAAGCAGCTCAATGTCCTTCTCGGTCCATTCGCGTGTCGGCAGCGACTGCAGGAACATCATGATTTCTTGAAAGTCCATGCCGCACAGCTTGGCGGACCACTTGACGAGGAAGGCTGCGCAGACGTAGAGGTGGAATTCGGAGAAGCCGTTTTCCTCGGCCTGGGAGTGTGAGTTGGGAGGAAGAGGGGGGAAAAGAAAGAAGAAAAGAAGAAAAGAAGAAAAGAAGAAAACAAACAAACAAACAAACAAAGAGAAAGAATAAAAAAAACCCCAAAACTCACCATGTACGTGTCCCACATGCGGATGGTATTCTGGACGCTAATCTCGCGCATCAGCAGACAGTTCATCCAGCGGAAGCTGAACTGGATAAACTCGACGTGCTCGTCCTCGAGATGGCGGGCCAGCGGCGCGTCGATGCGGGCGGTCAGGTCACGCAGGGCAGCCACCTGACGCTGGATGCCCGGCTGGGCCACAATGTAGTGGTCCTGGATGCCGTCGAGCAGCTTGGTGAGGCACCAAAAGGAGTCGGCCTCGACGGCATCCAGGACGGCGCGCGGCAGCTGGCCGGGGTCCATGCCGCTCGCAATGTCGGGATCCGAAATGTAGACGCCCAAAAAGACCTGCCAAAAGGGCGTGACGAGGTCGTTGATGCCCTGGACGTAGCCGCTGGCCGGATGGCGCACCGCCCAGACGTACAGGATCCGCTCCAGCGACCGCTGCGTCGCCTCGAACCCGTACAGCTCCATGTGTGGATTCGTCCGCGGCACGTCGATGCTGATCTGGTGCCAGACGGCCTCGTCGAGGCCGCGGCCCTTGGCGTTGGCTCGGTTGACGCCGGCTCGGGGGTTGGCTCGGTTGGCGTCGGCTCTGCTATCTCCGCCATCGCCAATCTCACCACCCCCGTCAAACGCTTGCCGCACCCCATCCAGATACTCGCGGCGCTTCCGCTCCAGCGTGGCCACGCGCCGCTCGCTGCCCGTCGGCAGGTAGCTCAGCAACAGCTGCCAGGTCATGGCGCGCACCTCGTGCGGGATCCCGGACCAGGCCAGCGCCCGCAGCTCCGGCAGCGGAATCGTCGACGCCTGCAGCAGCTTCTTGAACTTGTTGATACGCGAGATGCGCGCGCTGACCGCCTCAGCCTCCTTGGCGCTGGCCCCGGCCGCCACCGCCGCGTGGCTGATCAGATGCAGCGCGTTGGCCGGGTCCCGCAAGATGTCCTTGTACTGCGGCCGCAGGATCTTGCCCTCACTCTTCCGGGGCACTGGATACGACGGCGCCGGCCGTTCCACTGCAATGTCGGCGCTGTTGGAGTAGCGTCGTGGTCGTGCCGCGTTGGCCAAAGGGCCAACGTCGTCGCCGGCGTCCTCGACCGCCCCCCAGCCCACGTCGCCGTCTCCGCTGCTTCGTAGCCGCCCACTGCCACTGCCGCTTTGCGCTGCTGCGGCCGCGGCTGCCATCCGACGTGTCCGTCGCTTCATGTTGGATAGGCTCGGCAGCCCAAAGTCGTCGCCGTCGTCCTCGTCGTAGCCGTACACATCCTCCTCCTCGTCCGCGTTCCAGTCCTCGTCCGTGTTCGACAGGAAGCTCTTGTAGTTGCGGAACGGAGGAGCCTTGGCGCCCGCGCTGCTGCTGCCGCCACTGTGCGTCTTCGTCTTGTGCGCTGTCGACGGCGGCGGCGGCGATCGTGGTCGGGACGGACTGCCGGCGAGACTCCTGGGCCATTAGTCAGCAAACTCGAAACAACAGCAGCCAAAGACGGGACCACGCGCACAGAGAGTCGAACGTGAGTAGGTCCGCGTGCGAATAGGCCGCGCCAACGACCTTGGTTGGGTCGCGCACGTTGCCGTTGTTGCTGCTGCTGCTCTTCCCTCCGCCCTTCTTTCCGGCTGGTTCGCGTGGAGGTGCTCGCCAGAAGGGGGACGTGGAACTGCACTGTTAGCCAAAAGCCTAAAGCCAAAAGCCAGAAGCGAAAAAGACGTACTCTGCTCGGTCTAGAAAACGGCAGCATGGTCAGCAACACACACCACTGTCTGCAGTCCGCCGTGCGACGGGCGCCTCCTCTGCCACGTACCGACCTGCACCATCTCCTGCTGCTTTGGCCGACGGTCAGACAAACAGACATAACGCGCGGGGAACCCGTCCCCTCCCTAGGTCGACAACATACCTGGGCTGGCGGCTTCTTGCCGTGCCCCGACGAGGAAAACATGGCTCGTTTGAAATCGCGGTTCTCAGGCGGCGGATCGGGTGTCTGTCGGGTGCCGCGTGTTCATTGCGCGAGGACAAGCGGAGCCGATGCGCAATCCAGGGAACAAACAAAAGGAGGGGAATCCAAGACGACCACGAAAAGAACGGCTTGGTGCGCGACGCAAAATACCAGGGCCCGCTTGCTGCGCGCTTGTTGAGTCAGATCAAAGCGGCCTGTCGCTGTCCCATTGCTTTTGCTTGCTACTGGCCGTCGTTGCAGCTGCTGCCTCTCTGTTGCTCCCCGCAGTTTTGGGCCGTTTGGCTGGTGGTGATGCGAATTCGACGTTGCTCTGGGACCCACCGAATAGCGGCCCCGTGCGCAGTAGCGCCGGAGAGGTGATCAGGTGATATCCGCTCTGTATGTGCACGTGACACTCCCCAATTGGCCTTTTTTTTTTCAATCAGTTTTGCACCAGTTTTTCATCTCACGACCGAGACAGTCGTGCTCGTCTCTCGCTCTATCTCGTTCTCTCCCTGCCCGATCCTGGTGCCACTCGCCAACCTGTCGACACGCCTGCCTTTTCCAAGCTCTCTTCCCCCAGAGGTACCCCACCAATGGAGACGCAACGGCTCCTCTGGCGAGTTGCTGGCTTGTCCACCAGACAAACTCGGACAATGGCTTCAGCAGCAGCAGCAGAGACCTCTGCGCCAAGAACACCGACGTGCCGCTTACTCGCGTCTTCCTTCCCCACCTCCGTCTCCTCCTTCTGCTTCTTTCTCTCCTCCAAAATACCGGCTGCCCGCCGACATCAATCCACGGCCAACCGGACAAAGCGAGCACTCAACATCGCCCCTCATGCTTCTTTTCTTGGAAAGACCTCGGCCGCCTCATCAGCTACGGTCGTCGGCACGCTTGGCAGCTCCTCGGCCACCCTCATTTACAACCCTCCCGCCAGCGCCCCCTCCGTCTATCAGACGCCCTTCAAGTTTCTGCCAAAGACGGATCCTCGACGACGATCCAACCTGATGTCGCTCTTCTCCTCTTCTTCCTCCTCCTCCCCGCCCACAGCTCCTGTCGTCAAGACCCGTCAGCTGTCGGACGAGCAGCAGAAATACCATCTCACCGAGGCTGACGTCGCCGAGATGCGTCGTCTACGCACCACCGACCCCCTCGAGTGGAGCGTCGTCCGCCTCGCCCGCCACTTCAACTGCTCCCCCATCTTCGTCATGCTGGTCGTCCGCTCAAGCGCCGACCATCGCGCCCTAATCAAAGAGCGTGTCGATTCCGCCCGCAACCGCTGGGGTCCCATCCGCACAAAGGCTCGCGCTGAGCGCCTGAAGCGCCGCGAGCTGCTGTACAATGGCGAGCTGTGATGGCATCTCCATATCTGTAAGATACATATAGCTTCCATAGCACATACATGCATGTCCACCTGGACGGCTGGTCATTGGCCCTCGCCACGTCTATATTCTTATCCTGAGGCTTCAAACCTCGTGAGCCTTCGTCTATTATGTCAAACACCTCTGCCAGATCTACGCTGCGCCGAAGAGCGTCCTCGACTGCTTTTCATGTATACCCGTTATACCAGTGCAAATGAAAAAAAGACGCCCCGTTCTCACCTCGCCGGTGATCCCTGTCCTTCCGTCTGCACGTCCTTGTTGCTGGGAATAGGCCGCCAGCACCAACCGCACCAGCTTCTTGCCTTGCCGGTGATCTCTCTCTCCAGGATGACCCCCCTAGTGAGCTCGTCCTCCCAGTCATGCACGCAGGCCCCCACACGCACCATCTTGACCCGCGTCCTCTTGACTACCCCGCCAATGCCCTCAATCTCGTGCCTTGTATATCCGGGTCCGTGGGCCGGCGACGGTGTCCGTCGGTTCTCCAGCGCTGCCGCCACCTCGGGCGAGTACAGCGGCGAGCCCACCGTGGCTGCTGCTTGTGTTGCCGGTGCTACTGGCACCGTCCACGGCGATGTTGGAAGTGCCGAGGCGGCTGATGCCAACGAGCTCAGAGACCCGGTCGACGAACCTGCTGTGGATCCAAACGAGGATGCAAGGCCCAGGTATTCCGCATCGCGTGCGTCTTCCGCGTCGCAGTCGATCTCTTGCGCTCGCTCCTTGGCACGGCAGCACTCCGAGTTCCTTCCGCAGATCACTCCTCGGTCGCCGTCGCCAACCCCAGTGCCGAGTCCTCCAATCACATCGCCGTATTGCGCCCGCCATTTCCAGATGCTGTGGCACATGTGAGCTTGAGTAATACTTAAGATATTCGGAAAACGTACGCCCTATACTCGCCGTCATCGCTGCGAATGCTACGTCCGCAAGGCTGGCATAGCCACACACCGTCGGTTGCACAGTTGCAGATGGCCCGCTGCATGAGGTCGGAATGCAGCGGCGTGCCGGCCGCCACCGGTGGCTTCGCGAGTGACACAAGTGGCGCCTTGGAACAGCCCGCGCAGAGACGGCGGTGCCGTTCACGCAGAACAGGAGCAGCCGGTGGCTTGATGGCACAATTCTGGTTGGGGGGGGATGGAAATCCGCCTGTCAGCCACCATACGCCTCAACATGGATCGATCGTAGCAGAACAAAGGTTTACCCTGCAGACGACAGTGCCACAACGACGGCATTCCGAGACCATGTCGCGCGCACACTGGCCGACCTTGCCGTGCGAGGTTCGACTGGTGTCCTCCATGTAGTACCAGTTGCCGGCGCGGGCTCGATAACGCATCGTCTCTTCACCGTCGACCGCCATGCCGTCGTTGGTGCATCGGAGTGTGGATGCGAGCAGCGGCCGGCGGAACTGGAGCAGGGCAGAACGGACCTGGCGACAGGAACGGGCCAGGCTGTCGAGCGTGTTCTGGTCAATGAAGGAGGCGATTGTGGCAGCGATACTGATGGCCGTCCGACGGCTTGGTTAGTTATTCCCCTCAAAGGTATAACCAAACCCAAAGGTCATGTCAAATGCAAAGCCAGTGGGAAAGGGGGAAGGTGCAGCTGCCTACGGATAGCATCCCAAAGCCTCCGTCATGGAGTTCCAGTTCGGAGCCTCCGTGACAACAGGCTCGCGAGCCTCCTCGACATTGGCCGTGGTTGCCGGGGTCTTGCCAGGCTCCAATGGCTGGCTGTTTGTGCTCCAGAGCACCTTGCCGCCAGCGAGATGCTGTGACGGGTCGACGTCATCGTCGTCCAGGTCGACAAACAGAGCCATGGCGGACGTCCTGTGTGATTGGTCGGGATGCCGTTGGCATGCGTCTGCGTGTCCGCGTGTCCAAAAAGGTGAGACAGAAAGGGGGGAAAAGAAAGCTGAGCTGCAATGGCAATACGAGCAATGCGTGTATACCTGCTCTGCCGGGATGCGCACGAGAAGAACTAACAAGAGAAATCGGGGAAATCGGGAGGCAAGAAGAGGGATGAAAAGGAGGCAACCGAGCACGAGCAGAGGATCATTGAAGCACGCGGATTGGATCCAGGTTCAGAGGAGAAGGAGAGGAGAGCGGGAGCGAAGAGGGCGTTCCTTTTTGTTCGTGCACCTGGATCGGTGAGGCGGTTGCTCCTTCCAGCACGTACAACCGTCGCGTCTAGGAGCACTCCTTTGAGGCAGGTGGGGTCGGACAGGGTCAGATGGGCTTTTGCCTGGAACCCCACCAGATGACTGGCGCTCCATGTGACAACTTGGCCTCAGGCGGTGACCTAGCGGAAGCAGCACAGCGATAACAGCGCTCTTCTCCGACGCTGAAATTGCAGCCAGCCGGCCCTGAGCCTTAACATGGGCTGCCGTCAGGCATGTCCTGCTGCAGGTGTGAGTCCACGTATTTGCTAGCGCAATGGGTCCAGTCTCTGGTGTTCCAGAGCTTCCATTACTCTGCCACAGCAATCTATTAATATTCGTTTTATATTTGTCGTCTTTCCCATCAAGCACCCCCCACCGTGCTCTCGTAAATACCTGCAACGTACTCCGTACTGCGTGGAGTGATGCCTGATGCCTTCTGCTATTCTTCTGACTGGTAGGCAAGCTCTCCTAGGCAGCTGTGTCCGAGGAACGCGGCTGTCCCGAATGAGGAACCCCGGGCTAGCAAGGATATGGGTTTAATAAAAGGAGGAATAAAAAGGAATGCAAATTGTGGGTAGCTTGGTTTCCCCAAAGTGATTCAGGTTTTCAAGACGACTCAACCGTCTCTCCGCATCGGAGCTGAGACGGGAGAATTGAGGTTGCCTAGCCTGTAACAACCCTCCCAAAACCGAATTCAGACGTCGGCGAGTTAGAGTTCCAGCTCCTGTCAGAGTCAATGCAGCTCAGACAGCTCCCAACACAGCATGCCCGTTCCCCGTTAGGGACGAGCAGGTCCCGAGAGCTTCCAGACAGAGCGTAAGCACCTGCAGACGCTGTTTCGTGATGTCGGATGTCTCTGGGGCGTTCCGGCCTCGGCGAGCTCTAGTTTTGACTGTCGTCACCTCTGCTTGCTGTCTCCACTGCTTCCCAAAGGACAAGCCGTTACGTACGGGTAGATTATCTTCTTACATTAGTGCTTGAGCCGGCGCTTAAGCATTGGCAAGATAGGAGCAAGGTTATCCTAGAGCTCTACGACTACGGAGTGCGGAGCGCTACGGAGTATGTTGTACTCGTATCTTGCATAAGATACGACCATACGGAGTGAGGAACTTGCTATCTCGTACTGCTCCATGTTCCTGGCCGCTTAGCAAGGCAGTTTGCATTTTCTCGGAGTTTCGAGACCGGATCAAAAAGTCGGTCACGCTGGAATGAGGTCGGAAACAGGAAGTAAGATCTGGGACATGCCATTTCCGTCTTATGACATGCAATGTCTGATTTCTTCTTGAACATCTGAGAGCTTGACCAAGCCCAGTCTGAGCGAAGAATTTGTCCTTTCACCAGCATTGACCCTCCTTCCTTCGCTCTTCTGCGACAAAATGTAGATTTTTACTGCCCCACTTTTGCCTAGCCTCTCTTTCAGGTCGTGGGGGTCGCCATGGTCACTTCCAGCGCAGCTGCCGAGACAGAACAGCGTTTCAGTGGCTGAAGGCTGGGGCCCCAGCGCACAACACACACTAATCCAGGGCACGTCCCTAACAGGACCAAGCTCCCCTGGCATGCTATTGCGCCAACAGCATTCGGAGTCATCGCAGTCCTGGAATCATCACGTTCTCCGTAGCCGCTGTTATCGCCCTGTGTGTGTGCCCTCCCTCACAAAGCGCATTTGATAACAACCTGCCATTAATTAAAACGTGGCGCCAATGAGTGCAAAACTGTTCTACAAACAAAACCCATATTATCGGCAGTCTCTCCTCGTGGGCTTCGCCGGACTTCCTCGCCATCCTCCCAATCGGTTTCCCAAACAGCGGACTTCCATTGGCTCAATTCTTGCCCAATATCACCTGTCTTTCAGCTCCGATCGCCGCAGTCAGACTGCCACCAGACCGCTCTACTTCCTTCCTATTCTGCTTGTCCGTTCCGTGGGTCTCTTTCGACTGGGCGTCTCCATTCTCTCTCCTCTTTGCATCAGCCATCGACTCTTGGTATCGATCGAGCCGAGCCGCTCTGTGCTCCTCTGCCTCGACGCATATCCACCTTCAGTTTGACGTCAACCGTCCCGTTGGTCGTCTCCGAACAGATTGTCCCTGTAAGGCGTGATTCATTAGACTCGTCCATCCCTTTTTGGCCTTCTCGCATGGCCAGGAGCAGTCGTCCGGCCAGAGCTAACCTGCTTCCACAGTCCACCGCTACTTCTCGCCATGTCCGACGACATAGCCACGCCCAGTGTGTCCCACCCCCGTGGTGGCTCTGACGACTTCAGCGCGTTTGACGATGCTAAAACGTACTATACCTCCGACGAGCGCCACATGAACACGCGGGCTGGTGCACGCACCCGTACCTATTCCCAGAACAGCCTGCAGAAGCAGTTTGCCCGTCTCGGCCTCAAGGAGCCTTTCCGGCGAGGCAGCCACGATGAAGCGACGCCCAAGCAGGGCCGGCGTTTCCTCATCGATGTCGACACCACGCTGGAGAATCTGCAGTCCCAAGAGGACACGGACGGTAACATGCAGATCACGATTGAGGACAGCGGCCCCAAGGTGTTCACGCTCCGCACGGCGGGATCCAACGGACACAACCGTTTCGACATCCGCGGCACCTACATGCTGTCCAACCTGATGCAGGAGTTGACTCTGGCCAAGGAGTACGGCCGGCGGCAGATCATCCTGGACGAAGCCCGTCTCAACGAGAACCCGGTGAACCGGCTCTCCCGCATGATCCGGGACCATTTTTGGGACAGCCTCACGCGTCGGGTCGACGCCTCCAGCATCGAGGTGGCCGCCCGCGATCCCAAGGACTGGACGGACGACCCACGTCCCCGCATCTACGTGCCGCCCGGCGCCCCGGAGCAGTATGCCTACTACACCAAGCTGGCTGAGGAGCGGCCGGAGATCCGGCTGGACGTGCAGCTGCTGCCCGAGACCATCACGCCGGAGCTGGTGCGTGACATGAACGAGAAGCCCGGGCTGCTGGCCGTAGCCATGGAGGAAGTGGAAGACCCGGACACCGGCGAGATGACGCTGCGTGGACTGCCGTTTGTGGTGCCGGGCGGCCGCTTCAACGAGCTGTACGGCTGGGACAGCTACATGGAGTCGCTCGGGCTGCTGATCAACAACAAGACGCACCTGGCCAAGAGCATGGTGCAGAACTTCTGCTTCTGCATTCGCCACTACGGCAAGATCCTCAACGCGACGCGGTCGTACTACCTCTGTCGCTCGCAGCCGCCGTTCCTGACGGACATGGCCCTGCGCGTGTTTGACCGCATCCGGGACGAGCCCGATGCGAAGGAGTTCCTCCGCACGGCCATCCTGGCAGCGATCAAGGAGTACTCGAGCGTGTGGACGGCGGAGCCGCGCCTGGATCCAGTCACAGGCCTGTCGCGCTACCGGCCGGAAGGACGGGGGGTGCCGCCGGAGACGGAGGCGACGCACTTTGTGCACCTGCTGGAGCCGTACGCGGCCAAGTACGACATGACAATGGCCGAGTTTGTGCAGGCCTACAACTACGGCGAGGTGACGGAGCCGGAGCTGGACGAGTACTTTCTGCACGACCGCGCGGTGCGCGAGTCGGGCCACGACACGTCGTACCGCCTGGAGCGGATATGTGCCGACATTGCGACGATCGACCTCAACTCGCTGCTGTTCAAGTACGAGCTGGACATTGCCCGGACGATCCGGACGGTCTTCAACGACAAGCTGGAGATCCCGGCCGAGTACTGCGTGGGCAACATGCAGCCTGGCCAGGTGGAGACGTCGGCGATCTGGGACCGCCGGTCCAAGCGGCGGAAGCTGGCCATTGACAAGTACATGTGGAACGAGGAGGAGGGCATGTACTTTGACTACAACACCAAGACGCGCGAGCGCTGCACGTACGAGAGTTGCACGACCTTTTGGGCCATGTGGGCGGGCGTGGCCAGCCCGAAGCAGGCGGCGGCCATGGTGTCCAAGGCGCTGCCCCGGTTCGAGGCCACCGGCGGCCTGCTCTCGGGCACGAAGAAGTCGCGGGGTGAGATCTCGCTAACGCGGCCCAACCGGCAGTGGGACTACCCCTACGGTTGGGCGCCGCAGCAGATGCTGGCGTGGACCGGCCTCTCGCGCTACGGGTACGAGGAGGAGGCCGGACGGCTGGCGTACAAGTGGCTCTTCATGATCACCAAGGCCTACTACGACTTCAACGGCGTGGTGGTCGAAAAGTACGACGTGACCCGACCGGTCGATCCGCATCGCGTGGACGCCGAATACGGCAACCAAGGACTGGATTTCAAGGGCGTTGCCAAGGAAGGGTATGTTTCGTCGAGCTCCCGTGTCGTCCTCGTTTGCTGACCGTCTTGTAGATTCGGCTGGGTCAATGCCAGCTACGTGTACGGTCTCCAGATGATCCAGGCACACGCACGCAACGCGTTGGGCACAATGACGCCATGGGAGGCGTTCACGGCGGCGATCGAGCACGAGAAGGAAAAGGCCCTGGCGACGATGGAGTAACGGCCACGGTAGATCTGCCATCAACGCGAGTATGGTAAGGATGAGTCGGGTTAGAAGCCGCGAATGCTTTTTTTGCAACTAGAATGAATATGCACGCCGTTTGCCAGCCATGAGAAGGAGTCTGTGACCTGTCAGCTGTAAAGAATCGAAGCTGTCATGTGAATGATGCCGAGCTAAGCGCAGCTTGTGTGGATCATCGCGGAGAAGCTGGCCAGCGAAAATGGACTAAGGCGCAGCCGAGGTTCGGGTGTACTGTATGGAAGACGAGGTGGATCTGGCCATGGAAGTTGGGGTGAAGCGTGTGAGATGGTCAGACGCACGCAGCCGAGAGGCTCGATGGGTGGGCAAAGAAGCCTGTCACATGCTTTGGCCCGGCTTGACAGGTGGCATGCGAAAAGACGAAAGGACGTGAGACAGGAAAGGCTGGAGGACGGGTTCGATCGGTTACGTGCATTCAGACGTAGGAAAGCGGTTTCCGGCATAGCGGAAAGACCTGGCCGACACGGCTGCGTAGCGGCCATTCTCCAGACTTCCAGTTGTCCGTCGAAGAAGGAGAAGCCGGGACGATTGGGCTGGATTCCGGGGGCCCCTGGCCATGGACTGCAGAAGCGGTTGAGTCACGTTCTGTCCGAGTCCTTATTGCCGTTCCCCCGCAATTGTAGGCTGAAGACCGGGTTGGGCGAAGCCGTGATTGGCCAAGAGCCAACTACCTTTGAGCCGAAAGGGCGCCTTGGCTCAGAGTGGACACGCTATCGGAGCCGGAACGGCGAAAGAGGCTGTGTAAGTTGATTGGCGGGGCTGCTGGAGACTGTACAGCAAAGAAGCACTGTGGCGAACAAGTACATTTCCGGTACGCAGAGGTCGCTCCTTCCTGAACCCGCCAGGTAACCGGTCGGGCAAGCGGCTCCGTCGCTCTTTCCAATGGAGTCGCGTGTTGGGTCGTTTCCGGGCGTTGTGGCTGCGTAATAGGCCGTTTCGCTCAGACTAGGAGTCATCCAAAACTTGTAGCCGAACATGTGACGACAGACGGCTCAAACAGGCAAAGATGGCATTCCAACTGGCTGTCTGTCAGGATCCGGATTTCTTTCATATTGCCTTCGTCCCCCTTCACTTCTCTGGCTTTTTATTGTCTCAATCCCACTGTCTTCGTTGACCTCCGCCTTGGTTGTGTCTTGTCTTGAGATCTCCTTGTCTTTACCAATATTTTTACTCGCTTTCTCTCCCTGTCTCTGTCTTTCTCTCTCTCTTTTTTCCTCTCTCTTTCTTCTTCTCTCTCTTCCTCTCTCTTCCTCTCTCTCTCTTCTCCCCCTCTCCTGCCCCCAAAATGGCTTTCAACAACATGCTGCCACCGTCCATCGACGCGCTGGCCGAAGACAAAGCATTCGCAGCCGAAGTAGAGCAGGTCAAGAAGTGGTGGAGCGAGCCACGGTGGCGCCAGACCAAACGGCCGTTCACCGCCGAGCAAATCGTGTCGAAGCGCGGCACGCTCCCGATTGCGTACCCCAGCAATGTGCTCGCCAAGAAGCTCTGGGGCATCCTGGAGCAGCGGTTCCAAGCCAAAGACGCCAGCTACACGTACGGCTGTCTGGAGCCGACGATGGTGACGCAGATGGCGCAGTACCTCGACACGGTGTACGTGTCCGGCTGGCAGTCATCGTCGACAGCCTCGTCGACGGACGAGCCGGGCCCCGACCTGGCCGACTACCCCTACACCACGGTGCCCAACAAGGTCGGCCACCTGTTCACGGCCCAGCTGTTCCACGACCGCAAGCAGCGCCATGAGCGGCTGAGCCACGCGCGCGCACAGCGCGACAAGAACGCGGCCCACATCGACTACCTGCGGCCGATCGTGGCCGACGCCGACACGGGCCACGGCGGCCTGACGGCCGTGATGAAGCTGACCAAGCTCTTCATCGAGAAGGGCGCGGCCGGCATCCACATCGAGGACCAGGCCCCGGGCACCAAGAAGTGCGGCCACATGGCCGGCAAGGTGCTGGTGCCGACGAGCGAGCACATCAACCGGCTCGTAGCCATCCGCGCCCAGGCTGACATCATGGGCGTCGACCTGGTGGCCATTGCGCGCACCGACGCCGAAGCCGCCACCCTCATCACCAGCACCATCGACCCGCGCGACCACGCCTTCATCGTCGGCTGCACCAACCCGGCCCTGTCGCCGCTGAGCCAGGTCATGGCCGCGGCCGAGAGCGCCGGCCACACCGGCACCGCCCTCCAGGCCGTCGAGGACAAGTGGCTGGCCGAGGCCGGGCTCGTGCGCTTCGACGATGCCGTTGTCGCGGCCATTAAGGCCAGTGGCGCGCCGGCCGGTCTCGAGGCCAAGTACCGCGCCGCGGCCAAGGGCAAGAGCCACACCGAGGCCCGCGCGGTCGCCCGCTCCGTGCTCGGCGCTGCTGCTGACAAGATTCACTTTGACTGGGACGCCCCGCGGACACGGGAGGGCTTCTACCGTCTCAAGGGCGGCTGTGACTGCGGCGTGGCGCGGGCCATCTCGTATGCGCCGTACTGCGACGCCATCTGGATGGAGAGCAAGCTGCCCGACTTTAAGCAGGCCGAGGAGTTTGCCAACGGTGTGCACGCTGTGTGGCCTGAGCAAAAGTGAGTATTTTGTTTGTTATTCTTTGTGTCTTTCTTTTTCCTTTCTTTCCTTCTTTTTCCTTTCCTTTCTTTTTCCTTTCTTTTCTTCTTTTCCTTCTTCTCTCGCCCTTCTTCTTTCTCCCGCTAACAATACAGACTCGCCTACAACCTCTCGCCGTCGTTCAACTGGAAGACGGCCATGCCGCGGAACGAACAAGAGACATACATCCAGCGCCTCGCCAAGCTCGGCTACTGCTGGCAGTTCATCACGCTGGCCGGCCTGCACACCACGGCCCTCATCAGCAACCAGTTCTCGCGCTCGTTTGCACAGGTCGGCATGCGTGCCTACGGCGAGCTCGTGCAGGAGCCCGAGATGGAACAGGGCGTCGACGTCGTCAAGCACCAGAAGTGGAGCGGCGCCAACTACGTCGACGACTTGCAGAAGCTGGTCACCGGTGGCATCAGCAGCACGTCTGCCATGGGCAAAGGTGTCACCGAGGACCAGTTCCACTAGAAAGAGGACGGGTCTTGTAAA
Organism: Grosmannia huntii; assembly: GCA_019925595.1. NCBI lineage: Eukaryota > Fungi > Ascomycota > Sordariomycetes > Ophiostomatales > Ophiostomataceae > Grosmannia > Grosmannia huntii. The sequence goes on from JADHKJ010000018.1 coordinate 44,925, forward strand.
GTGATAAGGAAGGGACCATAACGTAGTTCAAGACCCGACGAACGAAAAGTTTGTCCATTTCACCGAGGGGTTTCCCTCACTGCATCTTGTTGTCATCAGATTTCCAAGCCAAATAATATCATTTCATCGTTCTCTTTCAAGCTGCAACAGCGGCTCGTTGCAGCCAATCAGTCGCGTTCATGCACGTTGAGTGGAGCCCGACTCCAACTTCTCCAAGCTTCCCTGAACAGGCCATATCCATCGCGTCACGAGCTTTGCGTGACGTCTAGACCTGGGGAACTGACACCTGGGCACGAGCTCTTCATCGCTCCTGCCGTTTCCTTGCTCGCGCCTATATCCAACACTCGTCTCCTTCTTTCCGCTTCGCCCGTTTTTGTCAATTGAAACAAACTCTTCTTTCTTCACCTTTTCCAATCCAGAGCTCTCTCCAAGCAAGCTGCATACGCATTCCAACACAGCCGACTCACAACCGCTTCACCCACAATGGCAGAGAACGCTTCAACATCCCACGACGCGGTCCGCGCTGTCGCATCGGCCGTTCCTGAGGAAATCACGATTCCCTCCGTCATGAGCACACCTGGCGCTCTGACTTCGGGCACCGTGACCCCTGCCCTCTCCGAGCTGCCCCCCGACCAGGCCGAGTACAGTCGACGGGTGTTTCTGGCCGACCAGTGTGCCAAGGCGGCCGTCCTGTACTCGCAGCAGAAGAACTACGAAGAGGCCGCCGAGATCTACGCGCACGCCGCCGAGATCCAGGCCGATATGAACGGCGAGACGAACCCGGAAAACGCAGAGATCCTCTTCCTTTACGGGCGCGCACTCTTCAAGGTCGGCCAGAGCAAGAGCGACGTGCTGGGCGGCAAGGCACCCGAGGCCAACGCCGAGAAGACCTCTGGCAAAGCTGGAGCTGGGCCTGACCCGATAGCCTCTGCCATTGCAGCCGGCAGCAGCAGCGAGACCGTCGGCAGCACAAGCACCTCCAAGGAGGGGACAGCAGCGCTCGATGTGAAGAAGCCGCTCTTCCAGTTTGCCGGCGACGAGGAATGGGACGTTTCGGAGGAAGAGGTGCGCTCCTGACTTTCCAGCTGTTGGAGACTCGTCTTGGCTAACGCCAATCTACATCTAGGACACGGCCGAGGAAGAGGACGGAGAGAACGGCGAAGAAGAGGAAGACGATCTCGCTGTGGCATTCGAGATCCTCGACCTCTCCCGCGTGCTATTCGAGAAGCAGCTCGCACAGAAGGACAGCGAACCCACCGAGACTGCCGGCGCTGACGATACCACCGCGACGGAGACGACCCGGGGGAAGGCTGTGGCAGAAGACAGTGCAGAAGAACAGGAGGCAGAGAATGAGGTGGGAACAGAGACGATGAAACTTTCTCCATCCACCCGCCACATCATGGAGCGCCTGGCCGACACCCACGATCTTTTGGCTGAGATCTCTCTGGAGAACGAAAGGTAGGCCCAAGTGGAAGAGCTTCTGCACCAGATGCCTCTTTGTCCTTGGGATCCTGCCTCCGCTTCAGCCTAGCCGGAAGGACTACCTCGCGGCCAGGGCAGCCCGGCGAGAACAGAAGTTAATCCGGTCACAGATACCCAAACGCCATTGTGGACTCGAGAGCCTCGCTGGCCTACAAGCAAAAGACCCTTCCAGAAGAGTCTGAGATCATTGCCGAGGCCCATTTCAAGTTATCACTGGCATTGGAGTTTGCGTCTGTCACCACGTCCACGGAAGCAGACGACGCGGAGGAGGCCGCTGGATCTGCCGACAAGAAGGGGCAGCAGGTCGACCAGGAGTTGCGTGACGAGGCCGCGCGGGAGCTGGAAGCAGCCATTGCCAGCACCAAGCTCAAGCTGCAGAACAAGGAAGTCGAGCTGGCCACCGTGCACGCGCCCGAAGACAACGAGTCGACACGCCGGCAGATCACCGAGGTCAAGGAGATCATTGCTGACATGGAGCAACGGGTACGTGTGCTAACGATGTCTTGTTGTATTTCCACTATTGACCATCATCACAGCTTGTCGATCTGCGAAAGCCGCCTATCGACATCAACGAGGCCGTCAACGGTGCCGCTGGTGCCGCAGTCGGCGGGCTGCTGGGTGCTCTCGGCGGTGCCGCCGTCGAAGAGGCTAAGAAGGGGGCAAAAGACCTGACCGGCCTTGTGCGTAAAAAGGCCAAGGACGCGACTCCCGCAGCGACAACGAACGGCAACGGGACCAAGCGCAAGGCTGACGCGCCCTCTCCTGACGAGGAAGAGTCTAAGAAGGCCCGTACTGCGGACGAGGCGTGAACCCAGTCTGGATGCACTGTAAAAAAGGAGCCCGTTTTGCTGTTTGTTTGCTTGTTTGCTTGTTTGCTTGTTTATTTTTCATTCTCTTTTGACCAAATCTTGCTCCCTTTTGGACCATTTAGGGCAACAGACGATGTGTCTGACTAGGAGGAAACCCGAGGAAACGGAGGAGTTTTCGATTTACAGGCTTGGGGGTTTTTGCTGTCGACAACAAACGGAGGACAGGCCGAGACGCCTTGCATGGCCGACTGTAGGAAACTTGAGTGTATTTATTTCTATGTCATTGTCAATAACGATCCCGAGAGGGCCTCACAGGACATGCGCACCTTTTCGACGTCCCCTTACTGCGAGTCTGCTGTTTGAAAATGGGGCGGTCAGGAGGGAAAGAGGTCCATTTCGTTTCTACTGCTCTGGATCGTATCGATACTAGGCGTCTTTCGAAGAGAGAGGACCTGCCCCAAGCATGCGAAGAGTGCCGGGCGGTCATCCTCGGAGCAGAACCCACTGGTGTGGCAGCTTCGGGTGTCTGTGAAGGCGGCCATTCGGGGAGGGCAGAAGCCCAACACCCGGGACGAAAGGGTGTGCAAAGCGTGACGCCCCCAGCTCCTGCTTTCTTATTATCATCCTTCTCTTCCGGCCCCGTTGCTATTCGCTGTTACGGGCCACCGCCCATCATCAGATGACGTGGCTTCCGTCGAGAAAGGAGGGATGGCTCGGCAGTGCACGGCATACCGACACGACAAGAGCCTTTGTGATAGGAGGGGGGCAGAAGAGGGGGCCAGGAAGATGGGGCGAGCTCCTGGAACGAGAATGGCCTTTGACTCTCATTTGTCTCTCTCTTATTCCGGTTTTCTTCCTTCTCGCTCTCTTTGATTTTGCCACGGTGCGACCGAGCTGCAGCGTGCTGCAGGATTAGGCAGACGAGAGGCAGACGTGTCAAACATGAGAACACGGGGGAAACGATACTTGCTGTCGTCGGGCAAGACGGCCGCTGGGCTGACTGCACTCGTATCTGCCCTTGGCCCTGCTCTCGTGTCGGAGAATTGGCCTGGTTGCATGTTCCACCACACAGCGCACGCGGTGGCAAAACAAGGACAACGGGGAGAGACGAGGGACACGGACTACAGAGATGGGGGCATCACGGCTTTCGAGACCGTGTAAGACAAGAGGGAAGGAGGAGGGGGTGCGAGATGCTCACACGGATTCTTGCAGACCCAAAACAAGGATGGGCAGACAAGAATACAAACACAAAGGTGTGGCATCCCAAAGGACCCCCTCTTGTCGACGAGATACACATCTGCAGCTGGTAAGAGGGTATCTCTAGACGGGCCAAGATGTCCGAGGAGTACGCCGTTTCCCAGGCCATGTCCACACGAGTAGAAAGCGAAGAAACACGGCAGGTCGGAGGGGCACTTCCTGCTCTGCATATATCCCCGATGAAACTCTGATACTTCTTGGCTGGAACCAGAGACACTGTTTGAGCCGGCACTACATATGCTTGTATCTTTCTCGATGCCAGGCTTCGTCAGATGGAGGGAACAGGGAACAGGACACATAGAGTAGCTTAGGAAGGACGCAAGCCGGCAGTGTGAAGAATACCAGTCGCAGCCCGGATCGTTTCACGGCTGGCATATCTGACGGCATACGTTCGCTCCTTTGTCTTCTTGCATTGCTTGTAATAGAAAGGAGACGCGGAACGAGGCGATGGCCAGCCAGCTTTTACTTTCCACACCTTTGCACCCGGCCATGGCTCCAGCTCTTTCTGCCGGCCGTCCGCTGGCTTCTCTTCCTGCTCCACGCTCACGACAGGTCGAAACGTACGTCGTATATACACACACACCCCTCAGCCTCCCACACGCAACGACCGGGTGGTCAGGTCCAGAAAGCTAGCCGCGTCAGCCTGGTCGTGGTGGTTCATGGCGAGGTGGAGGTAATGCCCAGCGTCCTGTCCGTGTCTGTTGCTGCTCTGCCCGGAATGTGGTGCTCGTCGCGCATGTGTGCATCTTACGACTTCGGGATTAGGGGATCGTCCTCGTAAACAGTACCGTCGCTGGCCTGGCTGTCTGGCACTCCAAGAAGAAATCAGTGAGACAAGAGGCAGAAACATAGACTGCCAATGAAAGAGCCCTGGCGGAAGCAGTCACGCCTTTGCCAGCCGGCGCTCGGTGGACAAGACAAGGCACAATGGAACTCCGTGCCGGCTATCTCTCCTCATCCTTCCATTCGTCTTCGTGTCTGTCAGCGGTGGGGTGGCAGAGCAAGACCGACAGTGTGGAGCGGCAGGCCGTTCCCGGACTGGGCAGGGAACAGATAGCAAAACAGGAGCGGCGGTCAAGCACACGACGAGGCCTGTGGCTTGGGCTGAAGCCACAGCTAGAACTCGGGACCGACATGGCTTGGGGGGGGGGGACAGAGGATGCATGAGCAAGTGCATGAGACGAATCACGACTGCATCCAGTACTTTCATGCTACTGTTGATGGCCGGTAGACGCAGATGCCCAGCTGCCGAACAGTCCAGCAGAGTAGCGATATAGGACGAGACGCTAAGATGGGAGTCTAGAGTCCACCGTCGTCGACAGATGGAGGGGAGCCCGAAAGATGGCTGCTGTATCGTACTTACGAGTACAATATTGGCACCGAGTGGCTTCGGAAATCCCCACGCCTCGGTGTGATGTCGGCTTAGTGGATCGCAGGACCTGTCTGATCAGAGCTGACTTGGAGCAGAGCCTGATGCAAGACCAGACGGGCTGTTCAGGCGGCTTTGTCAGCTTACGACTCATGGGGAGAGCACTAACTAGCTCTGAAAATAGCATAGACCGGTGGATAGATAGCTAACCTGTCAAAGCAGGCCAGGATTCCCACTAGTTACTTTCCAGCCTAGCACCTGTGGGCTTGCTTCTGGCCATGATCGCCTCGAAAACACTATTGAGACGAACAGTCGGCATGTTGGTCCAATTCTTTCGAACCGCCGGGACGCGCCACTTGTGTCCCGTCAAGGGTAGCAGCAGAGCTTGAAACAGGGCTGTGCACAGGTGCCAGCCATTGTCAGCCCATCCCACTCGGACTCTGGGAGCCTGGAACGGAAAGCCACCCTCATGTCAGCAAGGGTGTTTTGTGCACCGTGGGAAGATGCATACAGACGAGCCGTATCGCGTGTCTCCAAACATCGACTGGTTGGCAGAACAAGTCGGCCGATCTTTTCCTGAGGCTGGATACCTGCCAGGTAGGACGGCTAGCAACATATTTGCGCAATCCTCGAAACCATCGCACGAGCAAATATTGCCTCGGCCCCCTGGGTGATTCGGATGCCGGCTTCTGTCCCTAGTTCATGGGCAGCACAAGGCGTTGGAACGCGGACTGGCTTCGGGGTGGGTTGGGGCTTCTGCCCGTCGTCCTTGGAAGGAGGAAAAGCGGTGCGATCTCGCGTACGTTTGGAAACGGGAGAGGACCGTGGTTTGCCCTCCGGCACTCGTATCTTACCTCGTACTGGACTCCACCAGCCCCTTCCTCGCCCTGTTGACACAGACAGGGTCACTGAGACGTCTGGCGATTAACCTTATTAGCTAGCCCAGGTGTTGTCTGTGCTGCACAGATAGTCAGAGTGGGTTACATCTGCATCTGTGGCTGTTGAGCCCGCTATACCCGTCGTGCCCGCTGTGGTCGCTGTGTCCGTTGCACCCGCTGTGTCCACCATGTCCTGCGTCCTGTGTTCTGTGTACTGTGTGCGGTGTCCAGTGTCCTCTGTGCGACCTTTTCTAGTGCGCCATACATGGTAAAGACCTCACTGGCTGCAGGCCGTTGGCAGCCCTGGGAACAAAGTAAACAGCCCCCCTTTGAGGCGCGGGACTGAAGAACCAAAGACCCGGCGGGTATTGGTTGATCGGCTGCAGAGACTCTGGTCCTCCTAGCCGCCGGACGAAAGCTCGTCAGCTTGTTGTGGCTAGCACAGCTCTTGGACGAACTACCGTTAGCACTGGCGTAGATCGCCTTGGGCACCAGCAAACAAACACACTTACGTATGCTGTGTACGTAGTGCATGCCAACGGCGACCTGCTCGAACGGTCCTTCATCGCACTCGTCATCGGCAGCCCACAAGTAGAGACGGCAGACAGGGCGGATTTGCGAGCTGCCGTGCTCTGGTCCATGTGGAGGCCGGGAGGAAAAAGAAACGTGACAGGGGTTTTCGCCCGTCTGCGGACGGACATGGGAAAAATGGCAGACCGGAGTCGACAGGAAGTACGCCGTGCCAAGCCCGACAGCCGCGATGAAGCAGTGTGTTGGAGATGGTCGATTGCACTTTTTCTCTGCCATTTTGTCGTTGGCTGAGAATCGATAGCACGTGCATCGGCAAAGCTCTGTACCTGCCCGGTTAGGTACATTCATTGGCACTGTATACGGGGGCAGAGATGCACCTTCCCTCTCCCATACACCGGATAAGACTCCAATTTTCTCCTTGAGAACCGTGAAATGTCAAAACATTCCGACGTTCAACAGGTCACACAGATGAAACAATCCTGCGCAGACTTTTCGGATCTGACTGCCAAGCCTTTTTCTCCATCCTTTTCATTCCTTATTCCTTTTTTCTCGCCGAGTATGCTAGCGGGCAGTAGACGTCTACTTGGACGGGTGTATCGTGCTATTCTCATTAGCCGGCCACGCAGACCTGTCTAGAATCGCAGGGTGGATGTGGATAGCCATATCAACCACACCGCAGCCACTGCAGCCGGGAACGAGGAATACGGCTGCCTCGAGAGACAGGTCCTATCCTATCGGCCTAGCCATCCGCCGTCCAGCAGCTTCATGCATACGGCTGTGAGCACGAGTACACATTGCGTAGACGCTAGAAAATAAGCGTGCTCAAATAGCTACGACGTACTCTGTACGGCGCAGGATCCTGAGCGCCTCTTTTCAGGTGAGATTTGTCAACATGTGTGCTGCTTCAAACACGCACTAACCCTGTTCGCTTTGATGACTCGGGAAAGCGTGGTACCCCATGCCACCCTACTTATCTGAAACACAGGGAAGCGCGGCATACATGAGCAACAGGCCAATAACATCTCGCCGCAACCCGTCTGTACTTGGAACTCCAAGCAGAACAGCCGGAAGGACAATGTGACCTGCAGCGAGTCTACTGCTTGCAGGCACTCGCCCATATGCGCCAAGTGGGCGAGTACCGCGCACAGGTAGCCCTTGAGGGAATCTGCGCAACAAGCCATGACGCCTTGCTGCGTTGTATGCATCCGCACCATGCCGATACGTACGTTGCATATTCGCACCACGCATTTTCGTACACAGGACGCGCACACACGCAGCCTCCGCAGCATCAAAACATCGGTGTTCTACAGTGGGGTGGAGCAACTAGGCCACCAATAACCCGAATGCACCATACGAGTACATGAAGAGGATGCCACGTACATAGTATCGGGCAGATGATGGTCTGGTGTTTCGAAGAGAACATTTTTCCGGCTATTCGCACTGGCCCCCACATCTGCTGGCTCAATCCTTGCACAAGTACGGAGTACGGAGTATGTGAGTCGGATGCTCTATGCCTCAGAATGGACCAGGGGAAGGGAGTGGCTCCGCCACCGTATCCACAGGCACTTCACCGGCATGAGACGCTAGACCGACTGCTTGCCAGGCGAGAAGTACACAAGGCAAGTCCCTTCGTCTCTCTCGACTAATACAGAGCTGGATGCCAGCCTCCAAGGCCCGACGGCTTCCCTCGTCCTCCTATGGGCTGACTTGTGCTGCATGTCTTCTCGCCTTCCGCGTTAGCGTTCCTTGCATCGTTCTTCTGGCTTCCTGAAACTCGGCACATGGCCACTGTCCACTGGCCGTTTCGGTCCCGCTAATACCAAACGTCGAGGCCATTGCTGGACGGTCAGATACAAATCCGGATGCGGGCTCCTCTACCCACTGCTACCCGCTATTTCTACATAGTACTTCCTATCTGGCCTTGTCGAGTTTCAAGCTCCATGCTGTCTCAGCTTCTGTCGATCTCCGGCTGCGCCCCTTCATTCGTACAATCGTCGTCGTCACCATCTCCATCGCCGTTTTGCATGGCCATCCCACCCGCCACTCCCCTCTGTTTCGCTTCCAAATCCAGATACCACCCGCACTGAAGCTTTTGCAGGTGGGGACCGGCCAACCTCTTGTCTTCCTGGAGTAGCAGTGGAAGGCATATGCAGTACTGAATACCTGTTCCAGAGGAGGGAGAGCGAAGAGGTGTCTGCCGAATACCCCTGTGAAGATCATGATGGTTCAGACGACCATCTTACACTACCCCTCTCCCCATAACGATAACGACCGTTGACTGGCACCACACTCCCCTTACACCGAAGTGAGGGTCTAAACTTTATACCGTTCGCCCCCCTCCATGAAATGAACACGATCTGACACATACCCTCACCAAGTAACCTCTTTGTAGTGTTGCCTCAACCACCGGGAACACGCACACGACAGACTTCCCTAGCCCATTTCTTTCTTTCCACCCCCCTACGCCCCCTCCCGCCCCGTCGAACTATCTATGGTCAAACTAGGATGGAGTGAGAGATGGGACACGCAGACTAAAAAAGACTTTGTTCAACGCATAATATACCATCCGTCTTGCTACTGAATCTTGCCAATAGCATACAACACAGTAACCACTTATTCCCCTGCTGGCCCTCCCCTCTTCAAGGACAAGGAATAGCAGCAGGAATCCGTCGGTCGTCACTGAGGGGCGTGGCTTGTCGTCAGACTTCAACACACTCCCTGTGCAAAACTCAACTGACCCCGTCTCAAATCTTCGGACAGGCAGACTTCTCTCTGAGCTCTATCTCGACCGGAACATCTTTCTGCCCGATTCAACTTTGTCGTCTGGTCCAGATTACCCCGGCCTACACTCCAATATTAAACCACCATCACGCTGCTCTACTCTGCTTCCACATCCAAGGTTACCCTCGTCCGCATGCCATTTGCACATGTCTGGTCCTGTTTATGCGATTTATTAGAAGCGAAGGGGAAAATAAGCCTTAAGAGGAGCACTCTTGCAGTGCACTTTGTTATAATACCCCTATCTGCCGTGCAATAATCTACTCGTCTTAAAGAGTCCGGGAGCTTGACGCCTTCGACGACGCCGATTCAGACTTACCATCCACAAATTGCAAGACATTCTGCGGTCTATCTGGGCGCCCGGGGTTGCTCTAATTTACCTCATTGCAAGAGCTACTTTCCACAAGTCATCGTGGGGGCAGCCTTTTTTCTTCTTCGGTTTCGATCCGATGGGAGGCCTGGTTCCGTCATCTCCGGCAGACCTTTGCCTGATAGTCGACCGTCAGTACAGCTGAACAGCAACGGTTTCGGCTGTTGCAATCATTGTGGAAACCACCAGTACAACTCTCAAACGTTGATCCCACAGACATCACTGATTCTGTTGTGCCCGTCGGTCTCCTGTAGCTACATAGTACCTTGTTCTTTCTCCCCTTCTGTTTCATTCTCCCCCCTGCCCAAACACAAAACCTGGGGACTCCCATATCCTGCTCCTGGTGGGCTGTACGCATGGTTTTCTCACTTGAGTTTTCTTTCCTAGTTCCTTCTCCCGATCTGTCTACACTGCGCCAAGATTCCCGCCATAGAGTGACGTCGAAATCATCTGGTGTACAGACACTCGAGATTTTCCAACTGAAGATAAACAAGACCCAGTCCGCTTTCTGTGGTCTGTCTAAAGAAGGCTAGAGGAAAGGAGCGTGCAAGTCGGCGGAGCAGATGAAATCACTACAACAAGATCTAGACATCAAACGCCTTCGCGACAACGAACAGAATCCCCTGGGGGGAAGACAGAAAAAAAGCTTTTCAGTAAAGGTTGATTTTTGGCAGCAACTCATCGCCATCTCGAGAATTTTGGCTCTTGAAGAGCGCCCTTGGACCGCTAATACGACGACGTTGTCGACCAACCGATCGTCAAAATGGATCTGACTTCGCTACTGAACACCACTGCCGCAGGGGCAGCAGTGGGAAGGAATATTGACGAGACTTTGACCGAAGCTACAACTGCAGGCAGTACGGCACCCTCCAGCACAGCGGCATCGCCCCAGAGAGTGAGCGAGCCAAGAACAGGTAGCCGCAACCGAACGCCTTGGGACGCCGGCGGCTTCTCTCTCTCCAGAGCACTAGACGCCAAGCAGCTGATGCGGTGCTCTCCCGGAGCGGTCGCTCCTTCCGCGGCCAGTATCTCATCGTTTGGTGACATGTCATCGCCCCAAGAACCGATGGATCTCGGAGACTCCAGCCCAAAGAGCTCCTCACCAAGACACAGGTTCTCGGATAGCCGCAGCAGCTTGTCCTCTTCGCACACACTTTCCTCGTCAACAACCTCGTTTTCCCACTCCAGGCTGTCCTCTTTGTCCACTGTCTCCGAAAGCCAGCCTCTGGCAGCTCTGATCACCGACTTCTCACAATTGGAGACCCAACCGCCAGACTCGTCTATTTCCTGCTACGCCTTCCCATATATCCAGCAGTATTCTGCATTCGCACACATTCCCGAAAACAGCGAGGATTTTCGGCTCAAGTCGCCGACACCTGTCCGATCGAGATACAGCCGGACATATGAAGGCTCCCCTGACCGGAGCCCGTCGTTACCGGACAGAGCCCAATCACCGTCGGATGCCGTGCTGATTCCAAGAGCCGCAAACGATAGCAGTCATTCTTCCCTTATTCTAGAACACACAAGGTACGTTATACGAGCAAGTTACGTGTGGCGACGTCGGGACAATCATATACTGTCCAAGTGGACGTCACAATGACTTTAGCTTTCCTTTCAGCCTCCTATCACCACTTCACTCCCTTTGAAACCAATGTCGATATACAGACTGAAGTCAGAAGCAGTGGGTTACTGACTCACTGCTTCTGGCCCTATTGTTCGGCCTTTCTCTTTGCCCTTTCTATACATATGAGCCTTCTCCCCTTCTTCTACGTCTATCTCTCTACCAGCCCTTTCTGCCTTCTCACTTGCACTTCTGTATGCTCAAAACACACACCATACCCCTCTTGACCAGCTATCCCCTATCCTTTATTTTCCGCTTCATTACACGATCGCCATATCCTCTGGAGTCTTCCTCCTTAAGCCTGTTTGAACCACACTACTGTAAGCCGTTGAATTGCGAGAAAGGCCGATTTCAGAGCAGAGAGCCAAAAAACAAGAATTCGAGCTGGCTGAAAGTGAGAGACTTACAACTCCAAGTTGAGGCTGAGGTCACGGACATGATACTGCACTTTCCGAGTGGAATGCAATCTAATCATTGATACAGCACGCGAGGCCAAGGTCGAAAGTTGAGGCTTACTCTGATATAGGTTCAAGAGCTCACCTCCTCATTCACGATCACATTCTCGGAGCAACTACCTTCAGCGTAGTGGCTCAACACGGCGTCACAAACGAGCTGCTTCCGCTCCGGACTTCCCATCTATTGGCGCCTCGACTTTTGACCCTCACTTTCCGACCTTTGGGCCCATCCCAGAACCTACCCCTTCGCCATCGCAACATAGTGACGGCAACACGATGGAGCGGGAGATACCAATGTCTATGGGCTCGACTGCAGATGCCAGGGCAAGATCGAGCCCTGAGTGCCCATCGACGGAACAAAGCGCGTCCTGCGAGTCGACGCCCACGAAAACTAGCCCGGTAACAGGTGAAGCTGGGCCTAGCCAGAACCGGCCCTCCACGGACATGGCTGAAGAGGCATTCGTTAATTTTGAGATCGCATCTGCGTGCATGTACCGCGGCGACTGCCAAACCGGGTCACAGCTTCGAAAGGCGATCTCGCACATATTTGGGCGGAACAAGCTGTGCACCCGTATGATTCCGACGGGCGTTTGGGTGCATTATTGCAGGAAGCACTACCAGCGGACGCGGTACCGAAATGGTGGTGAGTATCCACAGCGACAAATCGGACTTGTACAAGAGCAGGTGAAACGAGTCCAGGCATGGAGCGATTCCAACATACGCCAGGGTTCCGGGCCTATCCTGAAGGATTGGTCACTGTCAGTTCGGAAGCGTGAGCAAATGCGCCTGGACAACAAGCTGGCAGCAAACGGAAAGAAGCGACCTTTCCACGACGACGGGGAGGGGGAGGATGATGAAGGTTTTGACGAAGACCGAGCCGATCTGAGCGGCACAGCTGTTCCGGACTGGGTGATTTCACGGATCGGCGACGGCTATTCGACATCCGAGATTCTGTCGGTTGTCGAGCGTCTCAAGTCAGATATCGACAAAGGCCGTCTGCAGCAGATTCCAGACATTGAGATTCTGCCCAACATTTCTACCCAAGACCGGGGCGACGATGGGACAAACGCAAAGAAGAGCTTCGCCAAACGGCGAGCTGCCGGTCGCAGCAATGTCAGCGGGGCGGGAGGCTCAAGCACCGGCCACCGTCGATCTCAGTCCGTCAATGCTGCTGGACTCTCTGAGGATCATGTGGCGACGCGCCGCTGCAGCCAGCCGAGCAACTTCTACATGCCACCCCGGATGCTGCACAACAGCGATCCGCAGCAGCCGTTGGAGAAGCGGCAGCGCATTGGCGGAGAACAGGCGGACCGACATGGAAGCACCTGCAACTCGGAGTCGATTGAGTCGTTGGACTCGCTAGCAGGGCTGCCGACAGCGGGGCCCCTGTCTCGTTCGAGCCTGAGGGGCAGGATGCAGCTTACGCATCGACCGGCTTTCGGGGAGATCCATGAGAATCACGCAGAGCCACAGGGCTATCGGCCCACAGAAGGAGCACCATTCGAAGGGGCAGCTAATGGCGGCAGCATTGGCCAACAGCAACAGCAACATCAAGGGCGTGGCACAGACTTGTACGAACACGAGCGGGGATATGGCACCAGCACGGCTATGCCAAGACCGTACAGCTATGGACCATGCTATGACTACGAGCGCCAGCAGTCAGGGCCAAGTCCTTCGAGATACGGCATGCTCCCGGCACCGAATCCATTGCGCCACGGCAGTACGTCTGTTGCACAGCGTCTGGAATCATCATCGTATGCGCTGAACTCGGCAGCCAACCGACGTGGGAGTACGCACCAGCGGTCCCAGTCCGAGGCCATGTCCTATCACCACATGTCGTCACCCCATGACTCGCGACCGACATCGTCTTCGGGGTTTCCGTCTCTACATGTTGGTCCGGCAGGCTTCGGCGCAAATCACAGTGCCAGATATGGTCAGGACGCAGCTGAAAAGGCTCCCTTTGGATATGGCCATTACCAGGCCCAGAACAACGGCCAGTGCAGTCGTCATGAAGACGGACGTCCTGGCCTGGGCGGCCAGCAGCCGTATGGCTATACAAAAGATGCAGGCCACTACGAGAGGTTTGACAACGTCCGGCTGCCGCCGCTGCAATCTCTGCCTCCGCTCCATTCACACCAGCGTTACACATCGTCAACAGTGGGCGGCGGCTTCGGGGCGGACCGTAAATATAGAACGGTGACAGAGTATCCGGAGTCGGCCAGACACGTACGGCACCAGAGCTCGCCGGTGATTCCGCGACTGTTGCCATCGCCTATGGAGATCGGGGCTGCTCGGCGTCTGCCTGAGCTGGGAAGGCCACAGTCGCCTAGGCCCTAGATGTTCTCCTTGTCTACTTTTGGGGATTTATTTCATTTTCGTCTCTCGCCCAAGTTTTCGATGGGCATGGAAACAAAGCAATACGAATGACGACAGGCCAGTCTCGAGACGGAGGAGGCGTATGGAAACAGAACGGCAGAAAGGCTCGGTGCGTTCTTTGGAGTTCTAGATTGATATCCACAGAAAGGACAAAATTGGCGGGAGAGTCAGCTTGGTCCCTGGAGGACGATGCTGGTAGTCCCTTTTGATTTCTATCAGGGGTTTGGTTCGGATACGGGCCAGGTATTATCCTGGGTAGCGGGAAGTGTCTTTGCTCTTGTTTCGTTACTTTGTGTGCGAGACTCGCCGACACGACGGACACTTGGCTGCTGAGATGTGCTTTGTCTTTCTGTATTGCGGGAGATTATCTGACGATACTGTCTCTTGGAAGGGACAATGAAGACAGTTGTTAAGTTTTGCCTACGTCCGTTTCCGAAGTGCATTGCATATGTGAGGGGAGGGGATAGTGTTCTGGGTGAGTTTTGGCATTGTGGCCTTGTGACTGTTTAGAGTTATCCAGAGTGTTGATGCTGCATTTCAACTAGAGAAGGATGATTGGGCGGCAAGGTTCTCTAGACGAATTGACCCCACTTGACAGTCCTTTCTTATTCTTATCAGTCTTCAATAGCGCTGATAATCATAATGCTGAAACTAGGGAAAGAGGGCCTGTGCGGAGCCGGCAGGTGCAACCGTACCCTGAAATGAAGACAGCTCCCCTGTATGCCTGTAGCTCTTGCCTACCTCTGTTTCCCAATTCACATTTTCTTTTTTCTAGGTGGGAGGCTTTGTGAACAATGTGCCCGAAATAGCTACGACATTGCAAAAGATGGTGTCTCCCACGCTGTGCGTCGTGGCCACGACAGCGATCCTCTATACGGCCTACTCGATTGCCAACGGGCTGCGGACAAATGTGCAGAAGGCGCGCAGCATCGGGCTGCCGTATTTTGTCGTGCGTGAGTCTTGCTGGCGGCCGTTTGCAGATGGTGACGATTCGGCCACATGTGCCTGTGCTGATGAGAGAGAAAACAGCGTGCTTGCCGTTCAACATGCTCTGGCAGGCAACATGCCACATATGGGTGCCTTTGATCAAGCTGCTGCCGGCGCGACTGTGGCAGGACTGGCTGTTGTAGGTGCTTCTATGGACATCGTTCTGTGACTGGCCGACGCTGACTTGGAGGCGGATAGCATCCTGCAGCCGGACTGGGGATACCGGTTTCAGCAGGAGCCATTTGAGCGGCTGGGCGACTCGTTTGTAGTGGCGTCGCCGGGGGGGATTGTGCTCTTCACGCAAGATCCCGGAGCGATCCACGAGATTGCGACACGAAGGGAGCACTTCCCCAAGGCGACAGTATTCTATCAGGTGCTGGAGCTGTTTGGGCGGAACCTGCTGTCGACGGAAGGGGCGGTGTGGCGGCTGCACCGCAAGGTGACGAGCACATCGTTTAACGAGCGGAACGCGGCATACACGTTTGGAGAGGCGGTGCACCAGACGCAGAGCCTGCTGGCGAAATGGGGTTCGGGGGACGGCACAATCATGACGATTGAGGGCGACACGATGAAGCTGGCGCTGCACATCATCGGGTACGTGGGCTTTGGGCTGCGGTTCGTGTGGCCGGGCGAGAAAGTGCAGGCGGACGCGAACCCGCGACTGAGCAAATACGGCAGCCTGGAGCCGCCAGCAGGCCACAGCATGACGTTTGCGGCGTCGGTGGAGCGGGTGCTGCACCGGATCATCCTGCTGCTGATGCTGCCGGGGTGGCTGCTGCGGGCGCTGCCGTTCCGGGCGACACGCGAGGCATACGAGGCAGGCGACAACTACGAGCGGTACATGCGGGAGTTTCTGGCAGAAAAGGCGGCGGCCGTGCGGGCAGGAGACCGCGGCGAGGGCGGGATGGACATTATGGGACAGCTGGTGCGAACACAGCAGGAAGACCGGTCGGGCGAGGGGCGGCTGACGGACGAGGAGATCATCGGCAACGCGTTCGTCATGCTGGTGGCCGGCCACGAGACGACGGCGAACGCGCTGCACTTTACGCTGTTGGAGCTGGCGGCCAACCCGGCGGCCCAACGGGCGCTGCAGGCCGACATTGACCGGCTGCTGGGCCGCGACTCGGACCCGGGCATGTGGGACTACGAGGCCAACATTGCGGCCATGCAGGCGTCAGTGTTGGGCGCAGCCATGAACGAGACGCTGCGCCTGATGCCGCCCGTGGTCAACATCCCCAAGTGGGTGCCGCCAGCGGTGGGAGGCCACCAGATGCTGTCGCTGGCCGGAGAGCCCCGGGCCCTGCCGGCGGGCATGACGGTGATCCTGAGCGTCGTCACGGTGCAGAGACATCCGCGGTTCTGGCCGGCAGCGGGAGCTGACGAGAAGCCGGACGTGGACGACTTCGTGCCAGCCCGGTGGTTCCGGGAGGGCGGAGAGAGCGAGGAGAGTGCGGACGCACAGCTGAAGCGAGAAGACATAGAAACGGCCCAAGACAGCGACAACGGCCCAGGACCAGACCAACAGCAGCCGTTTCGACCGGTTCGAGGCAGCTTTGTGCCCTTTTCCGACGGCGCACGCAGCTGTCTGGGCCGTCGTGTTGCTCAGGTCGAGATCCTGGCCGCGCTCGCCGTGTTATTCCAGCGCCACAGCCTCGAACTGGCCGTCGATGACTGGGCCGATGACGCTACCGTGGCCGCTATGAATCCATCTGCCCGCTGCGCCCTCTATGCCGGCGCCCAGGCGCGCGAGCGCGAGACTCTGCGCGGCGCCCGCACCCTACTGACGCTGAAGCTGCATGGGGCAGCGGCCGTGCCGGTGCGGCTGGTGCCGCGGGGTGAAGAGCGGTTTGTGCACTTGGTGGACTTGTAGGGTTGAGTACTTATGGAGTAGAAGATATATTGCAACATCTACTTTGTACGTGTGCTTAATCAGCAGCAGCTCATCAGTGACATAGTCGCGCCTTCCCAGTACAAATGTTCACGTGACAGAAGCACCATATGAGTGCCTGATCCTTTTGCTTTTGCCTTTGCTTTATCACAAACATCAGCGTTTGAACGAGTCAAAGACCATCGAACAACGACCCCAACTGCCAACACCGTCACGGGGCTGACTGATCCGCTGCATGCGGAACGAACCCACCGGCTAGCCAGCAATCAACCCCCCTCTTCTCACGCGCCACCTATACTTTAGAGCCAAACTACCCGCATTTCCCGGGGGAAAACGCGCAACGACCAGAAAGCAAAACAAAAACAAACCGCTGATCGACCGGAAGTAGCGTCAACAAAGGCCTGCTCATTAAGCCCCCCCCCTTTTTCGTGACGGTGGCTACATACACTGTGCAAGTACACAAATACACGTACGAACATCTGCATGCACTCGCAGAGCCAGAGCAACAGCAAGACCGCCTCTGAACCCAACCATCGTCTGATTTCCCATTCGCCAAGATGACTTCGTGGCTGCGCGCGCAAAAGAAATCCGAGCTTGTCGACATTGCCGAGACCATCGGGCTGAAAAAGTACGTCACCTTTTGGTGGGAGAGAGGGAAGAAGGGGAGAGGATGCCTGGATGACAGGATGGATTGCCGCTCGCGCGCACATCGCTATCAATGTCGCGACGTCGTGGGAACGGCATCGCCCGTCTTGGTACTCGTGCGCGCCACCGCAACTAACACGTCCACAGTGTCGCGAGCCTGAAGAAGGCCGACCTCGAGTCCTCCATCGATGAATACCTGACCGATAATGCGTCGCGGCTGTCGGCGGACCCTAAGCTGGCGCCTTACTACAATACGCGCGGCAAGTCGAGCAGCTCACCCGTCAAGCGCGAGCCTGTCGAGCCCAAGATGTCGAGGCGCCGCCTGACAAAGTCGGCCATGGATGAGATTGTGGCTGCAGAGTGCGTTTCTTGTTTTCGTTTTCGTTTTTCGTTTTCGTTTTTCGTTCTTGTTCTTCATTCTTGTTCTTTGTTCTTGTTCTTATTCTTCGTTCTTGTTCTTACGTTCTTGTTCTTCGTTCTTGTTCTTCGTTCTTGTTCTTCGTTCTTGTTCTTCGTTCTTGTTCTTCGTTCTTGTTCTTCGTTCTTGTTCTTCGTTCTTGTTCTTCGTTTTTCGTTTTCGTTTTTCGTTCTTCGTCTTTTGTCTTTCGTCTTCTACCAACTAACTCCTCCAGTGACGACACACCGGCCGGCCGTTCCTCCGCTCTCACCACCCGCACACCTGCTCGCACACCGGCTCGCGCGCTGACGCTCGCCAACCGCCTCGCCATGCCCTCCTCCCCGGCCGAAGTCGTCCAGGTCGTCGATCGCAGCGCCCTCGCCATGCGCGAACGCGTCGTCTCCATATATGCTGACTCTGGCATCACCGAGGTCACCCAGGTGACTCGCGAGTCACTGTCGACTGTCAACGCCATCATCGGCCTCGTCTCCCTGTTCGAATGGTTCTTTCTGCGCCCCGAGCTCATAGCCAACCGCTTCGCCTTCACCATCCCGGCCATCAGCTTCCTCGGCACCAGCGACTACCCTGTCCAGAGGCCCGACTTTGGCGCCCTGCTCTCTGCCAACTTCTGGTCGCCCGTCCTCATCTGGCTGTTCGTCGGCACCCTCGCCCCTGCTCTCTTCGGCTTCTTCTTCAACCTCTCGGCCGCCAGCGGCAGCCACCACAGCGGTCGCGGCCGGTCGCGTCCCTTTTCCAGCGCCGAGTACATTGTCGACCCGCTCACCTTTAGCATCGCCAAGGCCCTCCTCGTCTTCGTCGTCCTGGCCCAGGGCGCCACCTTTGGCGGCTGGGTCGACGGCTTCTCGGTCGCCCGCATCAACTCTGCCCTCTACGGCGGCTGGAAGGGAGCCCTCGTCGGCACTGCCATTACCGGCCTGGCTAGTCTCTACGATGCCGTGTTGCGCAAGTAGGCCAAACGGGGGCCCGGCTGCTTCTTTTGTGCTTGTTTTGCTTTTTTTTGCTTATGGGGACTTCTACCACAGCTTCCGCCGTCTCCGAGCTGTCGGGGATTATGACCAACGGCGTACAGGACAGGGAGTTGGGGTGTTGTGGCCTGGGCACTACATCCGTTTCCACTTTATTAGTATCCTTATTCTTCACTTTCTGGAAAGGAGAACGTGGCTACGAGCGGCTTTGCCACAGCACGAGACTTTGCCCCTGTGGGAAAGCTTTGTGCAGAGCCCTGCTTTGGCTTTTTGGCTTTTTTATATTTTTTGTGGAATTGGGTTTCGCTTGAAAGACGCATGATTTTTTTGTACAGAAATGACGTGATACCGGCCTGAAGAAACTGCCTATTTTTGGCACCTGGTGGAGTTGGATACAGTATCATACCACGCCGCACCGGTCGGATGACTCCGGACTGGATGAAGGGGAAGAACGGGCCAGCTGAACAAGATGGACATGTATTGTTTTTGCTTGTTTTGGAGCCCGTCTCCGGCCCTTTCTTATAGGCCCTTAATAATGTTCCCACACTGCGCTGGCAGACGATAAATCCTTGCAAAAGCAAGCTTTGCTTTGACAGTTGGCTCGGGCCAGGCCTTCTCGTATATACGAGTATGAACAGAATCCGGAGTCTCGGGCTGTTGTTTCCCGCGACATGCTGCATGTCTCAATCTCACGTCTTGCACCCCTTTTGTACTTTGTTTCAATGTCTCATTAGTGTACGGAGGCGTTGATTACGCGACCAAAAGAGAAGCCATCCAGTCATGCTCGTAGACTGTAAAAAGACCCCAATCAGAGTTATATACCGAGATGACGAGCCCTGCCCAACAACAGATTGCCCCAAACACGATCTAGGGCTAGAAAACAAAATAAAACAAGCAGCTCCCTATCAAGGGTGGACGAAGAAATGGTGTCCCGGTACCTGTCCGGTACCGTTCTATGTTGCGTACAAGATTAGGAGGAGATAAAGAAGAGAAAGAGGACAGATCAAACAACGCAAAAAACTGGACACCAAGCCGCTATCCCAATAGTACTGTAACTCTAAATCCCAAGAACGCCTCTAACGTGGTCGTGAAAAGGCAGACGCAAAGGCTATATGATGTGCAAAGGGGAGAAGGTGAAACAGCCTCAATGATCATGGTATGATCTCCTCGAGGCTCTCAAACTTGATCGGATGCACAAGGACGCTGCGCATGCACATCCGTCCGTTGTCACGCATCTCCTCGCCAGGCCCGCCCCCGAGACCAGACAGACTCTGGACCATGGTGTCGTTGCTCACCAGCGGCTTCGGCGCCTTTGGGTCGTCGAGCGGCTGCAGGAATCCCAACCAGCGGCGCCACAGACGGCCGGCGAAGTCCGAGTTGTAGTACCACGTCAGGCCACGGAAATAGTGCTCGTTGCTCTGGTTGAAGGGCGAGTCACGGCCGGCGCCCGAGGAGTGATCCGGTCCCGCGTTGAGTGCCCGCTCCACCGCATTCAGCGGCCAGCGACGGTCGGCGTAGACAGGGTGCGGTGCGTATGCCGCCTTGAAGCCCCGGTGCAGCGCAATGGTGGGCGGGAACATCTCGGCGAACATGCCGTGGTGCAGCCGCCAGGTCTCCTCGTGCATGGCAAAGAGCAGACGGCGCGAGAGGCGAGAGGCTGTGATGATGGACGTGCGACGCGGCGGCACAGCAAAGTCCAGGTTGTAGCCAACGACGTCGTTGGCAAACACCCAGCCTGAGTCTTCCGAGTCGAACAAGGGGTTCAGCGTGATCAGGTCGGCCGGCTCGCCAACGCCACACATCGCTGGGATATCGGTGTAGTTGTTGTTTCGATCGGCAAAGAAGGTTCGGCCAGTGCTGGTCGTCGTGGCATTGTGGTCGGGGCTGGTCCGGTTGAAGTGGCTCAGCACGGCTCCCTCGCATCCCTGTGCCGGAAGAGGAGAGATGCCACGCTCCTCGTCGCGTGTGGCCGTGCGGCCAGCGAAGAACACCTCGCCCAGGATGGAGGGCCGGCCGGCCTCGTGCGCCTCAGCGTCGACCAGCGCCGTGAAGTTCTCCCAGGAGCCGTGCAGAGCGGGAATGTAGAACTTGGAGGAGCGATCCCAGATGCGCCGGCGTTGCTGTGCCTCTGCCCACTGGCCGAGACGGTCAAAGAACTCGTAGTAGCTGCCCAAGAAGCGCATGTCCATTTCCCAGTTCCAGTAGTGTGCGTACTGCGGGAACTGTTGGGCAAAGTGCTGCAGAGCCAAATGCGGTGAGCGGTACACGCCATAGATGTCATTCTCGGACGGGTTCTCAAACACCGGCTGGTAGTTCAGGCCGGGATACAGCAGCCGCATCTGTCCCACCGACCAGGGCGTGACCAGGCCGCGGAACTCGAGCGGGATGTTGTCGGCGATGAAGCGCTCGGCCGTCTCTGCATCTGCCCAGATCGGCAGGCTGTCGTCACGGACGTCTAGCAGGATGTGCACGTCGTATTCGCCGCCCGACTGGAGGGAGACTTCCGAGATCAGGGCACGGAAGTTGATCACCGCGTGAGGCGTCCATTTGTAGCCGGCATAGCAACGAACGACGATGGCTATCCGTTCCAGCTTCTGCAGCGGGTTCGGGGGAGGCGTCACAGGAGAAGCCTCGGCGGCATCGGTCGCATTGGCAGTCGTGGCAGGCGAAGCAGTCTCCTCCTGGCCCCTCTTCATGTGCAGCTCGCCGCTCATGTGGGTGTACTCGGTGGCACCGGAGATCTTCTGGTCCGCAGACACGAAGCGTTCTGCATTCGTCTCAAAACAGCGCTTCTGTGCATCCGCCCAGTTGATGTTGGAGTAGTCGATCTTGCCGCTGGTAGAGGCCGCCCAGATGCGCTCGCTTCCCT
Organism: Grosmannia huntii; assembly: GCA_019925595.1. Lineage (NCBI taxonomy): Eukaryota > Fungi > Ascomycota > Sordariomycetes > Ophiostomatales > Ophiostomataceae > Grosmannia > Grosmannia huntii. The sequence continues at coordinate 66,623 of JADHKJ010000018.1, forward strand.
CGCGTTCAACGTCGAGCCCCTGGCCCGATCCACCCTCCTCTTTGGTGTAACCCATGCCGTAGGGGCCGTAACGTCCATAGCGTTCGAAGCAGACGTCGTCTCGCAGGCCGAGCAACTTGTGAGAGCCTAGGAGGGGCTCCGGCTGGTTCTGCGGCACACCTGCGTATGCCCAGATATGCGGCACCGGCACCAAACCAGCAGCATCCAGATAGCAACTGCGAACGGGGTGGTACTTGGCGAGATACTCGGACGAGTTGTAGTCCGGCTGGGCGCTAAAAGGAATCGGGGTAGGGAAGGATGCCGTGTTTGAAGTCGAGGAAGTTGGCTCGGTGCCGGACGGGCTGTCGTCAACCCTCTTCGCGAGCGGCTCTCCCGTCAAGGTCTCTTGGAAGGCTTTCTCTTGGTCTTCCGCAGTCGGAAACTCTGCGTGATATGCGCCAATGGGCACCAGCGACCGCATGCCATTATAGTAACCGTTGAGCCTGGAGTTGTTAGCTGGTCCTGTCTGTGCAACTCTGACCGGGAGAAGGAGGTCCTACCGAGTGTAGTTTAGCCAGACGGCCTCCGCATTGGCAGCTTTCAGCGCTGCTGTATCAGGAGACGGGTGGAAGCTGAACGCCTCAGGGTGCTTGTGCTTCCCGACAACCAAGGCCAGTATTAACAAGCCAAGCAGAGCTGTCCCCCACACGACGACACGTCGGTAAAAGTAGTTGCCGAGCAGCAGACGGGGAGACGATGGGGGATTTGTCATAGAAGACAAGGGGGAGTAAGGCAGAGATATGCGGGATTTTGGCAGCCAGCGAAAAGAAGACTTGGCGGCCTCGAAAGCGGATGTGGCGGCCGTGGTCACGACCGGCATTGGCAACAGAGAGACTCGGGACGACGAAAAGCTCTTGAGGTTGGCGAAGCTGGAGAAACTCGAAAGCCCCGAGCCGGCGACGGGCGGCTTTTCCAGAAAGGAAAAGCTGTTGCGTCGACTGGCGGTTTGGCTGGAGGAAGAACTGGCAGAGCTGCTGCCGGATGCGACAGCGGCTGTCTGATCCATTGTGGTGATGTTATCAACGCAGCGAGACAAACATTCGAATGTAACGTCTAAAAAAGACAGGTGGAGGCGAGAGCGCGGGTGAAGGCGCTTGACCTGACGAAGGACCAATTATTCAAGCGGGAGGAAATGGTACATCAGACGAGAAGACGAAGCAGGAATCGAACAGTCGTCCAGCCGGAGGCAAGAGAGTGAGAGAAACCGTCGTTGTGGTATGGACGGGGAATAGGACGAGTCTGGAGCAAAACGAGAGACGACGCAGCCGAGAGGCTATGGTAGTAAAAACGAGTGAGAGAGAAAAAAGAAAAGGAGAGAAAGACAGCAGACAGGAAGGCTCTAGAACGAGTGACGGCCAAAGAAGGAAGATTCGACGAGAACGATAGGAGAAGAGATAGCACGCTACTCCGTAGACTGACAAGAGGAAAAGGGAAAAACGACAGGCGACTATTATCTGCAGATTAGGACCCTCCTTCGAAATTCTTGGTTGCCACTAGTTCTGGCAAGCCCCTAACTAGTGCTAGTACCCGCACCTATTGCAGAGCGCTGTGCCCCTCCCATATCCCCTGCAGGAGACTAAATACTGGTAAAGGCGTGGGGTGGAGTTGCAATCAAGCGAGCCATTGTCTCAAGCTGCCAAGCTGGGCCACTGTATTGCCCACTTTCTAACAGACAAGCTTCTCTGTATCTTACATTCGAAGTACTATGTAGTAAGATACAGCAGTTCGTCTAGGTGGTTGGTGCGATATGTTGACGGCTACAAGAGTGATCCCGTCGTACAAAGGCGCAGAAATTAGGCGGTAGCAGACCTGATCATGGCTGCAGTGATAATTCTCGCAGGAGCGATAGGGGGGTCGTGCCCCACCAGGCGCCATTTTGACAATAGCGGCAGTCGCAATTGGCCAAGCACGTGTCCGGTTGAGAGGCCTGCATCTCTACTACATAGTCCAGTCGTTCGCGTTCATCACACTTCCGTGCAGCCACCCTGTCCGCCGTCGGACTCGAGCCATTCAGACCCTACGTACATAGTACAGCAGTGCATACAGCTCTCCCCAAGTTTTATTGCCAGTATATGCGTGAGGCACGGGGAACAGTGCGGCATAAAATAGGGGCTGGGGGGCGGCACTGCCGGAGCTGGAATTCTACTCCGTAGTGGGTTGTTCTCTTTTTTATGGATGCTGCACGTGACCGTACATCCGGCTGTCCGTCGGAATGAGGAATGTACTTGTAGATTCTCCTGTGTTGTTGGTATGTACTCATAGCTACAGTGTGCCTGTTGCTGCGGCACCTCCTGCTGTCAATCTCATCTCACCCGGCTTGGCGTGGACCGGATCGCATTGGGTATGAAGTCACAGGGCACGTCTCGGTAAAAAGAAGGAAATAAAATAAAATAGAAAATAAAAGGTGAAAATACAACAAACTCAAACTCAAACACAAAACAACCAAAACAGCCAAAACGTCCATCACGAGCACTCTAATATTAGGACTCGGCAAGCCTTCGCTAACAACGGTATTTCGAACAGCCCCATACGTTTAATCATAACCCGTTTTTATGTCCTGTTGCCCCCGGTTCTATTCTATGCATGTGTAATTAGTCCAGTTCGTGCTCTCATACGTCGTGCCCCGTGCTCGATCCCCACCGTCCGGAAGAGCCGCACGGCGGCCTGTCCTCTCGCCATCAGACAGCGGTGCTGTCCGGGCTGCCGCGCCGCGCCTGCGCCCGTTCGTACTCGACCTTGCGACGTTCGTTGCGCCAGTGGCCGACACGATCACGCCACTCCTGGCCCCAGTGCACGGTGGCCAGCAGGCCGAGGTCAGACAGGGCGAGGAAGGCGGCCGAGATGGTGCTGAACCCGCCGATGCCGACGCTCTTAATGGCGGGCAGGGCGACAGCCGTGCCAACGCAGGCGAACAGATAGCGCACAAAGTAGTTGCCCGCAATGACTTCGCTGCCGTGTTCCGGCATCACGTCGAGGCAGTACGTGTTGAGGCTGGGAAAACAGAACAGCTGGGCCACGCCCTGGATGAACATGGTGATGACCACGAGCGGGATCCCGCCGACGGCCCGCTCGACGCTCCAGCCGTAGATCAGCATGCAGGCCGGCATGACGACTCCAAGAAAGGGCAGTGCGGACCGCAGTCGGTCCTCGGGGATGCGCACGCCGCCACGCCGCACAATCCATGCCCGCACCACACGATCGGCGTAGCGTCCGCCCATAAACGTGCCCGTCAAGTAGCCGCAGCCAGGCGCCAAATAAAAGAGGCCGGCCTGCAGCGGCGTCGTCAGCCCAAAGCGCGGGTTTAGCACGTACGTGATCGGCGTCAGCAGTGAGTACTGGTTCCACACCAGCGACGACGACGCCATGCCCGCTAGGATCACGTTGGGATACACGTACAGCCGGATCACCCGTCCCGGGTTGATCATCGACCACAGCACCCGCGTCTTGGCCCCCGTCCGCAGTCCGGCCAGGTTCTGTATCTTCTTGTGGTGGATCGTCTCCGGCATCAGCAACGCTATGCCCACGAGAGCCAGTCCGGCCAGGGCCGTCTGCAGCCAAAAGATGACGCGCCACGATCGAAACGTGACGATGATGCCACCTGTTGCTTAGTCAGCAATGATATCACACTCAGCACGATATCACACTCCTCTTCCCACTCACCAATGAACGGCCCTAGAGCTGGCCCCGCGAGCGTCCCGGACAGGAACCAGCCCATGGCGGTGGCCCGCTCAGTCGGACGGTACATGTCGCTGATGGACGCCGAGCCGACGAGGATAAAGGCCGTGCCCTCAAACGCGGTCAGGATGCGGAAGATAAAGTACGCGGCAATGTTGGGGGCGAGGGCCGTGCCGATGCTGCAGCCGACAAAGAGGACGAGCGTGCAGAGCAGGATCCAACGGCGGCCGTATACCTCGCTCATGGGCCCCCACATCAGTGGCGACATGCCCATGAAGAGCATGTAGAGCGCGTTGCTGACGTCGATCACCGTGCCGCTCGTGTCGAACTCGTCGGCCACCTCGGCGATGGCTGCCAGCACGGCCGTGCTCGAGATGGGCGCCAAGAACCCACAAAACGACAGCAGGCCCACGAGCGCGTGCTTGTGCCGCCCGCTTAGCCGGTCGTAGAACGCGTCTGGGATCGCCACAAACGACGACCACGGCTGCGCCGGCTGGTCTGCCCCGTCGCCGCTCACCGTCGCCCGCACCGTCGCCGCCACTGACATTCGGCTCGTGGTCGTCACCATCGGCGCCAGCCGTGGTCCATCGTCCGCGGCCTGGCTGCCTGGTGGCGAGCTCGACTCCAATGCCTGCTTCCGCCGTCCGTCCGACGTCGTTGACGAGGCCGATGTCGACGGCGACTCCGAAGACTGCGATCCCCGCCGGCTCCAGCCAGAATCCCCCTTCTCCGTCTCCGTGTGTCCGGCCGTCTTCTTCCCCCTGTCAGGCTCGCTGTCCACCTTCCTCGTCGTGGCCTCTTCCTTTTCTAGCCGGACATCGGACGGTGTCTCTGCTGCAGTCTCGGCCGCTGTCCGCTTCTCGCCGGACTCCTCGTGACTGTCCGAGTCTAGCTCCGGAGTCGAGGCAGCCTGGGCTGCCTTCTCGTCGTCGTGTGCCATGGAGGGCGATGTAGAGAAAGGACAAGAAAGATAGCGTGCCTACGTCTTTGAAGAAAACAACATGTCAAGATAGGGCGTCCCTTCTGTTTCCATAACGGACGGAAGTATTCGTATATTCTTCTGTTGCTTGCTCCAATTACATGACGGGTCCAGAGAGGTAATAAGGAAAATGTCGAGGTGGAAACGAGAGCTAGACCTGTCCGTGCTATGATGCAATGTGGCCAGGAAAGCATGCGCAAAAGCAAGGGGAGAAGACGACAAGTAAATATCCTCCAGCCTGTCCTGGCCGGTTCTGGTCCGCAAGCCGATGGATGACGGCACTAAAATCCAGCTATGACTGGGAATTGCCTTTTCCTTGCCACTTTTCCGTGACATGTCCGGCTCCACTGAAGGAAGGCTTTGCACGTCCTAGATGCCATGCTGTCAGCGCGGACAGGCCCCGAACAGCGGTCTGGTCGTCTTCATCCCTCCCTGTATCTCTGGCACGTCAGGATACGGCCGTTGTCCGGCCGAGAACGGTGGTGTAATTTTCATCGTCTGGCAGGATTGGGCCGATGGGGGCGAGAATGAACCAGTTGGAGGGCAACGTCAAAGAGCGGTGGACCTCCGCTCCCTGTTCGGTGCCGTTCCGTGGCCGACGTTCAATGCGGCAAAGTGTCTCTTCGGCCGATTTTGGGCACGAAATGCCCTCCCAGTTTGCATTTCCCTGCCACCGGATTGGCCAGAAACAAGACTCTATAAAGGCCCCTCTTTTCGTTGAATACGCGAGCACAGTCACCAAGATAAGGGAGCCTTTTATCCACTTGCTCCGTGCCATTCAGACAAAAAAACTCAAGGCCGGACAGGCTCAAAGATCGTACATTCCTATTGTGGCAGCTCACCGAGTCTTTATGATGGGTCGTATACAGCATATTTCTCCGCGCTTTGGCGCCACGTTCTCCTTCTAGCCCTGGCGAGAAGGCCACCAGCCGGGAATACTGGCTGCGGCGCAATGTCCTGTCCACCGCCTTCTCGTCCGTCCTTGTCACGTGACGTACGGAGCCAGGGGATCGTAAGGTATCAACTAAGCGACGAAGTTGCTGGGTGGATCACATACTCCGTACGCATGTATTAAAGGGGTGTGTGAAACCGTCAAAATAGGATTAGAGTATAGCATTCGCTTTAGCCGGGTGTAAACAATAGAAGAAAGGGCTCCCTTTCGCCCTTGGCTGCAACATCCTGTTGTCTCGTCCGCAAATCGGTATCGTTGTGCCCGCTCGGAGAATAAAAGATAAACAGGCCAAAGCAGCCACGCAGAAGGAAGACACAAAAAGGAGCAGAAACTAGAAAAAAGAAAAGAAAAAAATAAAGAAAGAGAAAAAAAATAAAAAATAAAAAATAAAAGACAAAACTCCCAAGCAGGCAGAGGGGAATGAGATACCAAGCAATTATCAGAGAGAAGCGGACCACCCAATCCTCATCTCTCGCAGTCTATCGGAGCCGCCGCGTTCCCTAGCGCCACGTGCCCTCGATCGGACTCTGCGGCAAGCTCCGCACTCCGCTTAGATCCCCGCTGCCTGTGCGTCGCAACGCCTGGGTCATCGTCTCGATGGCCAGCTCCCCGCCGAGCAGCGCGTTGCTGCCGGTGCTGCCCACTGCCGACATCGTGGGCGACCCCACCGCCGACGAGTAGGTCGATCCCATCGTCGCCTTGCGGCTCGGCGGCGACAGCTCCAGACCCTTGATCGACCCGCTCTTGCTTGTCGGCGGGCTCGTGCCCAGACCGCCTGTCGTCGTCGTCGCTGTCGGGGACCGCATCGGCGACGGCGACCGGTTGACCGCCGTGCTCAGCGTCGTCAGGCTGGTCAGCCCGGCCAGGTGCATGGACTCGTGAACGCTGCCGTTGCCGCTGCCACTGCCATTGCCCACCGACAGAAGCTGATGGTGCTGGTGCTGGTGCTGTTCTGCCTGCACGACGTCCGCAAACGAGATGAAGCTCAGCCGGCGTATGTCCGTGGTGTCAAACGAGCCGTAGTTGGACGCGCTGTCGTCCTTGTCGACGAAGCTGCTGGCCACGTCGTCCACCCAGGCGCCCGTGCTGACGCCACTAGCCGCGCTGGACGCCACAGGGGCTGCGTTGCCCATGCCGGCCACAGCCAGCACTGCCGGCTGGTGGTGGGCGTGCGTGATGATCTCCACCGAGTCGGGGTCCAGGTGGTTGTCCGTGATGGCCTCGGACGATGCGTCCAACACGGACGGGATACGGTCCTCCGTCGTGATGTGCGACGGGATAGCAGGCGAGTTGGGTACCAGCAGCGCGCTCTCTTGCACATCGCGCTCAAAGATCTGTGACCCCGCCGGTGACGACACGCGCGGGGACGAGGACAGCCCTGCCGCGCTCCGACCTGGAGATGCTGGCAGCACGTAGTACCCATGGCCAAAGGAGCCACCGCTGGCACTGCCCATACTAGTGATACTAGCACCCATGTAGTTCTCCGCCTGGAAGGGCGACGATGGCTTCCGTAGGATCGCTGACGGGCTCCCAGGAGTAGCCGGAGCAACTACCGAGCCCGTTACAGCGCTGGCGTTTGGCATTGTTTGGCCTGCCATTGCTGTTGCCGAGGTACCCGCAGATGCAGATGCAGACGCAGACGCGGGCGAGACCGATAGCGATGTGGCAGATGTTCCGTCGCCCTTTTTCTTGCCAAACCCAAACATGCCGCGCTTCTTGTGTTTTTTGTTGTCGTCGCCACCGGTAGCAGACGGCTTCGCCGACGTCAAGGCAGCAGTGACCGGGATGGGCGCGAAAGGAGGTGCTAGCACATGTTCCTGGCTGCTGATACCGCCAGAGAGCGACGCAGACCCTGCCAAGCTCATTCTGGGAGGTGGTATGGCTCTAGAGGCTGCCTTTCGCTGCTCGTTTCGCCGATTCGGTCGTATTTGCACGGTTTGACAGCTGCTTTGTGCGTGTCAATTGTCGGGAGATGTAAATACCCGTGCTGAGAGCGTTAGAGACGGGTCGTCCTGGCAGCTGATGGAATGTGACAACGGTGAAAAGGAGGGTGGAGATCGAGGTTGTAGCGCTGTCATTTGCTCGTATACTAATACCCTTTCGCCCTCACTCTGCTGTGGCCTTGATGATCCCCGGATCGGAGAGCAAGAACGGACGGCCGGCCAGATAACTGTCTGGTTTGTTGTCCTCGGCCAGCAGCAGGCCTCCGGTGACGCGAAAAAGGAGCCGGGAAGGAGAAGGAACTTTCTCGCAATGTCCATTTGACTTACCAAAAAGCGGCTGGAGGGCTGAACGTATTTTCAACACCCAACTCCTCGCATATGGCAGTCTTTCACGTATCTCAGTCAGTGCTCTCGACGGCTGCGACGCTTGTGCCTAGCTATACTGCGTAGAGCCCTGACATTGAAAACGGTCCTGTCGCTCAACCGTGTCGCTTTTCGTGTGCGATGACGACGGAAAATGCGGGAGCGTGATGGATTGTGGGTCGGGTTACTCGTAGCGCCGCCTACCGAAGAAACAGAGCTAGGCCGCTCGTAGACCTGTGGAGGATGATCTCCTGGCTAATCAATATATCCTACTCGCTCTTCACACGATCCGTTAATTGATAGATGCACGGGCGACCAAGGCAGAGGGACAATGATCGCGGGGTGAAAGAGGGCGGTCTCAGCACCCGTCGTCGCTTCCGTATTTGTGCTGTTGTTTTTCTCTTTCCCAACACGTGCTGCCTACCTTTATGGGCGGTTTGCGGGATTTGGCGTTTGTGATGTGCAGTGTCAGCAGGTACGCTTAGCTTGGATCTTACCTATTACGCTCAACCCACTATTAGGTAACCACTATGATCGAAACCCAGCTTGAAACGAGATCTCCTGGGAGCACGAAGATAACAAGCAATACACTGAACAGCGGAGCGATCAATGACGCAAGAAGACAAGGTCAAGATACAGAGATGTGAACTAGCCAATATTCGAGCTTGCATTACTGGTAATGGCGTAATGTGGATTCGTGTGAATCGTGTGAATCCGATTCTCTCCTTCCAGAAGTCATCCTTCCAGAAGTCCTCTCTGCTACATGCCCTCTTCATGCTGCTGTCGTCACCTCCGACTACCTTGATGTTAGAACAGGAGTGACTTAGCGCAATCCCTTCCGTCCATCAAGACTGGCGAACTCGAACTGCAAAGGCATTCGGAACATGGATCAAAAGTACAGCTGGATGGCCAAGAGTGGACCGATTTACCAGGGCATCCGGATCACATCTAGGTGTCCCAGAAAGTCTAGCATGATGGTCTGAAAATCGACTGACCGAAAGTGGTGGGACAATGCTGAAATGAGGCTCCCTCTCTAAAAAGGTACATGTTTTCTCTATAAACCTAGAGCGAGAAGGGTATGGGCTCATGCTTTAATAAGATTATTCCTAGAAGCGCATCCATCATTGAACCAGCAAGCAGCAACCAGCAGTCAGGTGTTAACTGACAGTCCACACTTAAGGGTGTTAAACACGCAGTAGTTACGTCAGATGCGCGTCCAGAACTTGTTTCGCCGCCTCCACGCTTTTGCATGCGATATATACAAACATAAAATAGATGAAAGAGCTGCCTTGTCGGCAGGAAAATCGACATGGTTACTTCTCGTCCACAGCCTCATGTTTGCCTTGTTCCAGTTTTGCAATGGCCAACCGACGATCCCTATCTAAGATGCCTTCCAAAAGACATCCCATACGCCCTGCATCACACACTGTATGGCTTCAGTGAGCACTAGGAGTGGCGCAGACGATCCCTCCAGTCCCCTCCATCGCCTTTTCTGTGCTGCCTGCCTGTGGGGATGGCCCGCTCTAGCAGAAGTACTTCCAAGGCTGTCCCACTTGTTGCTCTTCTTGGCCCCCATACTGTAACCTTCTTAGTTCAAGCTTTTAGGTTCAACCGGGCACTTTCTTAAGACAACAGTATGTGTCCCGTAGTGTTACCTTACACTCTACCCACACCAACTCAAAGTGTCGTGGTCTTCAGTATCTTCTATGCCCAATTTTAAACCCACAGTTCCACCTTAGCATGGTAGACTTATTTGGAAGCATGTATAGGTTAAGTGTTGCTGTAGAGATGGACCGTAATAAGAATTTCAAAAAGGGAAAAGGCAGCTGGACATCCAAGCTTTTGGAACCAACAGCTGCTCTTGCTTGAAGCCCACATCGCATTGCGGCCATACATAGCTTATTACAGGCTACTCTGTACTCCGTACGGAGTACTCAATGTCGTATTTTACGCCCGTGCTCCACGCCCTTGGCTTTAGTACTCCTACTCCATAAGGTGACATTGCTTGAGCTTTATTTCCGTGGTTTTATTCAGTTTACTTCATCCTGGTTCTGTTTTCGTACAAGAACAGCAACCCAAAATACACTGCGAGCTCATTCAAGCCCATCGCCTACATCAACAACCAAGGCAAGGCAAGTGTCAAGGTCCGCTGGATGCGTTCCCAAACAACTTTAACTCAATACATGGCCATAGTCTCCACACACTCTTGACTTTCTCCACAAATTGTATCTTATCAACTGTACAGCCACGTCTAGCCGACCGCCCTGAAAGCTTCATATGACGTATGTCGTATGGGGGTAATAAAAACACGTCAAAAATCATATATACTGAACACAGCCTGTTATTCATGGCTTATCGTTAAATGGAATAAATTCGCATATGTTGCGCTAAATGCAGGGTTTTATTTTAGATAAAGTATCTTGAATAAAAAAGATCATCGACCGTTGTTGGCTGGGGCATTGCTTCTGTATGTCGTTACAATGACTCAGCTGTGGGTTTAGACAACTTGTACAGAACCGGCTCTTCCCGTTGCTGAAAGGCAATAGCCACAAGCAGACGCTTCGATAAGAAGGTCTTCACATTATCTCCGCTGTTATTCATTCATTTGACCAGCCTACTAAGGCACTTGTTGCCCAGCCTATCGACTTTATGCACAGAGCCAAGGTAGCCAAGATATCCTTCCAAGATTACTCCGAGCTTGCCGCTTTTTGAGGCAAAGTGAGGCGAGCAGCGTACGCGTGTGTCTGACGGCACCATATCCTATTTGGTAACAGATCCACTTTTCACGAGCAATGGCATTTGCTTCTAGAGCCTTGTTGTACAGCATCGTGCTGCCACCAGGGGCACACAAAGTTGGCTATTTGTCCCGTCTTTGAATAATGTTCTCGAACATAAATAGACGAGCCGTCCAACTTCATAGCACGAAAAAAAACGGACATACTATCGAAGATACCTTTTAAGAACTATATTACATATCCTGTCATCTCGTATTTCACCCCCAGGATTTTTTTTTCATAATTCAGAGATGTCCCAGTCATGGTCTCAATCTTTGAACAAGTATTGGATACCTAACAAGGGCATTCATAAGAAGGTCATAACGTCTCATCTTCATTTTTACCTCGGCCCTGAATCAACCGTTCGACCCTATACTAAGGATGTATTGTCTGCTCCCCCCAAAAGATCTTGCGTCAAATTCTAAGTAAGCTTCGATTAACTTTTTATCAAGGGCGAGGATGGATTTCTCATCACGACAGCGGGGGGGTGTCTAAACGATGTAAGAAATTATTCATATCATCTTCATGTTCTCAAATGTGGATATTGCTCGTTCAATCCCGGCTTACTCTTGATACTAAAAATATAGGATCAAATTGACGAGATCTGCAACAAATCCAGCGAGAGATGGGACCAAATGGCCATGGAACTCTGCCTTGACAGGCCGGAACTTAGAGACCTTAAACGGCCTCTGCATGCACCTGTGTTGATTGCAAAGGCTGCTGGTAAGCCCTTCTCTCCAAATGATTACTCGCCATATGACAGGCAATATGAGAGCCCCCAGCAAAACGCATATCAGGGTAGTTGGGACCATAGTTCTTATCAAAGATGAGGATGTGTATATAGACACGCTAGTTGGCTTAGGGGGGCTGAGAGAGGGGAGGAAAGGCAAATTGAAACGAGAATCGAGCGGATTTGCACATCAAATCATACAAGTCACGTCTTCTTTACCATTGTATCATATGCGACAGAAGGAAGGTGTCACTCGTATGAGAGTTGTACGTACTACGACGTGCAAATACAGAGGAGTTCAACACACAAGCAGTAAAAAAACAGAAACTGTTTCTGAACGATAGAATGATTCAGAGTTATTGAAACCAAAGAGAAAGCAGATAGACAAACCATGCACTGCATACGCCTGAAAAATGCATTAACACCATGAAGCTGGGGCCTTACTAAGCATAGCTCTGGCTGTAACATGTCGCCTTCATGCATGGTTTGGAATTGTTTCGTATTGACAGGAAGCGGCTGCATCGTTGGGTGGCCTTTAAAAGCGCAAGCCGCGTCAGCCGCCAGCGACACCACTGGTTCGGAACCCCCCAACCCCCCCTACATGTAACTCATGTGTCGACGTCAGAGGCCCATTTTCCAAGACGGCGCTCATAGTTCTGGATATCCAGCGGCCCGGTGGACCAAAGGATAAGGGCTTGGACATGCACATCTTTGCCTTTCGCCTCCCTGGTTGAGGGCTTGGCCGATTGTGCCGGTACAATCTTGTTGACGTATCCGATCACATTGACCCACTCACCCACCTGCATCTGGTTCGCTGTAAGCGTTTCCAGGAGCAGCCGGACGTCCACAAGTGCGCGATCTCGTGATGTCCGAGGATACTCATGCCTCAATGTCAATACGCCCGACGCAACCGCATATGACATCACGCTGAAGTCACCAGACGCATTTGTCAGTCTAATGTTCCAAACTCGGCGTAATTGATTCCGAAACATGGAACATGAGTGCCCAAGTTAAAATACTTTTTTTGGCAAGACGGCTAGCTTGCCTAGGTACACAAAACCATGCTGTGGAAAGACATTCAAGCTAGACAGGGGAGAGAAATGTTTACCATCCAAGAAATCTGACCTTGTCGCCTGGGGTTTTGATGGAAAGATCAGAGAGAAAGCATATTTGGGATGGTGGTGGCCCATTGGACATGGCTGGTCCGTCTCGTCAATACTGAGTCCTCCCGTTCGTTCATTTGTTTATGCCAATATATGTTTCGACAACAAGACTTGAAAGGGGTCTGAATATAGGTCTGGCGAATTGTATATTGAGGACGCGAGTATATACGAACACAGACGACAGTCGGGCTTGTAAGGAAGATAGGGATCAGTTGGAGCCATGGCGATGAGCTAATGTGGGTATTAGTAAAGTAGTCACGTGGGTAAATTTGACCCGAATTTTGTACGGTGGGGTTGCCCAGATGTCCGGCACGTGGTTGCTATTTAGTGGCAGCCTGCTTGCCAACTTGCATCATTATCTTCCTAGAAGGAGCTTTTCCTCACGCAACACGGCAATTCACCTTATCGCTAGTTGGGATACTTGCTCACTTACCGGGAATATACAAAGCCTTTCTCCAGACGACGATTGATAACACCTACGTGTTGACCCTTCTGGCTGGTATAACCACGAAAAGACCCAAACAGGTCCCGAACCTCCCCGAAAAAACAGCGAACCTGCGAGTATCGAGTCCACCGTTCCTCGGCAGCCGCAGCCACAGCGGTGCCAAAGAAGCTGAAACTACCACGAACCAAGTCTTCCTGTCCAGTTATATTCAGCCCAGAGGCTGAACCGGAGAGCGGTGGCAGCGTTGTTGTCGAAGCCTCGAGCGATACCCCTCACCAGCTTTGCCCCTCCCGTAGCGGTCGATAAGAACTATCCAGAACAATGTCGGGCGTTTGGGGCTGGTTCGGCGGCGGCGCATCTGCACAGAAGCGCAAGGACACGCCGAAGAATGCGATACTCGGATTGCGGTCGCAGCTCGATATGCTACAGAAGCGAGAAGAGCATCTGCAGAAGCAGATGGACCAGCAGGATGCCATTGCTCGGAAGAACGTTACGACAAATAAGTCCGGTAGGTGCTCTGGAAGAAAGAGGAGGACGGCGGATATGCGCTGAAGGCGATGGCGAGGGAAAATTCGCAGAGTATAAAATAAGCACTATAGCTAACCATTGAAAAGCGGCACTGGCGGCACTGCGGCGCAAGAAGGCGCTGGAGCACAGCCTGGAGCAGACGCAGGCCCAGATAGGCACGCTCGAGCAGCAAGTCAACGCCATCGAGTCGGCCAATATCAACCGGGAGACACTAGCGGCGATGGAGCGGGCAGCCGCAGCCATGAAGGTGATTCACGGCAACCTGACGCCGGAGAAGGTCGACGCGACAATGTATGTTTGGCTTTCATGCCTACCTCTTCCCATCGGCTCTGTGTTAGGGGCGAGTGGTCTCGCAATTCTGCTCCTGCATACTTACTTGTCTACCAGGGAGGAGGTCCACCTGCAGAACCAACTCAGCGAGGAGATTGTCACCGCCATTACGACCAGTACGATTGGAGACCTTGTGGATGATGCCGACCTGGAAGACGAGCTGGAGAAGCTGCAGCAGGAAAATCTGGACAGCAAGATGCTGGAGACCGGAACAGTGCCGGTGTCGGACGCCATCCACAGGCTGCCGGCAGCAGCAAACGGAGAGAGTAAGACCCCCTCTTGCTCGCAAACCCCTGGTTCTGGTATCCTCCGAACCGCTAGCTAACACAGTACCAGTCAAGAAGGCTGTGGAGGAGGAAGACGACGAAGAAGCGGAGCTTCGGAAGCTGCAGGCCGAGATGGCTATGTGATGTGTATGCATGAACACCGACGAAGGAGATGGGGTGAGACGAGATTGGTCAAGGGATGGGCAGACTCTCTCACCTGCGTATCATCAACACAGGGCGTGGAATGGACCGAACGAGTGCACCCCACTGGCTCTACGGCATGGCGACTCTTCTCTCGACCACCCTCGTCCGCCCTCCGTTGCTATGTACTTGAGCGGAGACGGCACTGACAATACGCCAGGGTAGATAAGAGCAATCACCAATGCCGCATCTGGCGCCCCTCCCTCACTTTCTTTGGGCACATCCATTTCGGAAGGAGAGAACGATCTTATCGGTTTGAGGCAGTTGGCGTTGGCGTATCTCATGGACTGCATTTGCTTTGTTTGCCTGCTGTTTTTCCACTGTCGATCTTCAGAACTTGCCCGTTCTGTCGTGCAAGGTTGGAGGTATTTCCCGACAACCATTTACCCTTTTTGTGTCTAAGTACTGGTTCTGTATCATCGTATAGGGCAATAAAGCCTTCAAATAGATGAACGGCCGCGTGTGAGGAACATGTGGCGGCCACCAGCGCAAAGCTTGCCAGTGTGGCTGGTGCCACCCAGCCTTCTACTATGCAATGCCCTATTAGCACAAGTAGCCAATGTATCACAATACTACATAGTATGTAAGGCCAAATCAGACGAATGGGAGTGAAGCGGCCTCATTCTCACCGTCATTTTATCTTGCTTCTTGGTCCTCATACCCCACTTGACAAGGAAGTCCACTACGTCCGCCTCGATCGTGCAAATCTCTTCACTTGTTTCAATCTTGTTAGCAACGAGAACCCTGTAAATCATCCACTTGTTGTATTCACCGCAATGTTATCTATTACGGCGTCACACCGCTTCTGGGCCTCAAGCCGACCCACTCACCGATGAGGCTACAACATGCTGTAGTATCGAAAAAAAGAGCCAGTACGGATAATCGAAGCTGATAAGATAGAGGTGGAAAGGGCGGGCTGGCGAGATACCTTGGGCAGCGGCAGGCCCGATTTTTGTTGCCGCCTGCGTTTCTGGCTTCTGCTTACGAGTTCTCGTACTGCGCACGGAAGACGTCCTACCTTTACGTAGGGAGACACTTCCTCATTGGTGGCAGATCGTAGCCGCGGCCGCAATAGCGTGGTCCAGAGAAGAGGCCGCGATGTCTCAGCGCCACTCTTGCTGTGTTGATGCCTGACCTGGAAGCGCTGAAGTAGGCTTGCAGGGGTTGTAGGCTTGCAGGGCTTGTACGGAGTACTCCGTAGGCCTGCAAGCCCGCACGCGATATCTTACCAGCCCAACCCCTTGCGGTAGTCCGTACCCAAAAGAAACCAAGGCCCGGGGCAGCCAAGAAAAAAAATCTAAAAAGCATCACCGCATCTGGCAAAACGTCTTCTGCGGGCCAATCCACCCAACGGCAGCCGTGGGCCGGTCCACCGACTGGCCAGTGGCATTTCATGGCCGGTCTGACTCTTCTTTTGTATCTTACTATGCAAGATACCATCCGGAGTACGGAGTACGAGAACTCCGTAGTAAGATATGTGTCGCACATAGTACAAGTACGATGTCACATATCCTGGTGCCACGCCTGCAGCTACATAGTATTTCACGGCCTGCCATTTTCTTTCTTCTTTTTTCTTCTTTTTCTTTTTTTTTCTCTTTTCTTCCCCTCCTTCTTCTTCCTTTCCGCCTTTATCCGAACGAATGACATCAGACCGGTGAATTTACTCCCCCAAAGCACCCGTGTACTCCGTACTCGTACCGTCTTTGCCGCCATATCATGCATGGTGACCAGGGCCCTTGTCTGTATATGACGCTACCCAATTCAGCACAACCAGTCTTGAAAATACACAATCTCTCGTAAGATCATTTTTGTTCGGCTGTTCTTACTAGTTGTCGTTGGCTCCCGGAGACCTGCTGGAAAGCGCCTGCTTAACGTGGAACTTGATAGATAAGTCCGTCGACTTGGCCGTTGACCGACCGACACGTTGTGGAAGGTGCCACGTAGCACACTCCCGCCGTACGATATGGATAGAAAGCAACCCACGGCATCGAGCCTGTCACAGGGAGGAGCGCTCTTGCATCTTACTCGTGAATCGTAGGGCACGAGCCCACATTGATTGCGCCTTTTCTGCGTTGCCCCTCATCGGTTTCTTTCTTTTGTCGGCCACCTTCCCTGTCCCTCTTTTCTGCTTCCTCACTCCACTTTGCCCACCTCACGATCCACACCACAGCATCCTCTTCACCCGTTCTACATATACAAGTGCGAACCATTAAACATGCATCCGACCGAGTACACTTGTATCTTGAAGCATGGCGCACAACAACCTGGTCAATTCACGAGCTGCCGACTCAATTCACGCGGGCTGGGGCTATTCCATTTCTGTTTCCCTCTCCTGACCACCCCTACATACCCTCACTTTACTGACTCTCCAATCCTGCTGCTTTTACATATCACCTCTCTGCCCCTGCACGCGTATGCCGTCCAATGAGACATATCCATCCAATCACAACCCCGCACATCCTATTATATTGCGCCATTGTTCCGTCTGCCGATGCTCTTGCATCACACTGTATGCCCTGTCACCCTGACTCAAGCTTCAAGCTTCGGAGTATGTCTAGTGGCTGGTCACTTGCAGACAGGGCGAGGTGCCAGTAGAGACATGACGGCTTCGGTGGACCCTTGGTCAGGCTATCCCTGTTCCCCTCTCTGTCTGCTCTTCGAGTTCCCCCTCCGTTGATCGATCTTCTATTCCTTGTCTACACGATCTTACCGGGTCCTACGAGTACATGTTTCATACCTGCAAGTACGAGCATCATGCCGTGGCCTGCCTCTTTTGCGGTCCAACTGCTTTGTGTTGGGCACACATTCCGATCCGACTTGTACTATTGTTGACCCACATGTAATTCTCTGTATTTAGTTACATCTGTGAACATCACTGCCTTTGCTTTCTCCCTCATCTGCCCGCGTGATACTTCCATCCTGCTTTTCACCTTGACAGCGAACAGTTTAGAACTGGGTCCGACTTGGCTGTCCAACCACTCGGAGGCGACATGGCTCCATTTCTATGCTTATTGCACCAATGAACCATGCGCACGATACACACTCGCTCAAATCACTTGAGCTTCGAACCTCTTCAAAGTGGCTCGCTTGCGGCGTGGGGTATCACCTTCTGTTTAGACCGGACTTGATTGGAGCTGTGTGCTTTAAAGGACCCGCCTCATTATTCTAGAGGCAGCTCATCGGCGTCTTCTCTTGGTGTGGACTGGGGTGAAAGCGCGAGAAAAAAAAAGAAAAAAGAGAAAAAAGAGGAAAATTGAAAAAAGACTCCCCTCCATCGAGACCTTTCATGTCCTATTTCTGTTTCTCAGATTTTACCAGTGTTCCTGTCCTCTCTGCTTCCCACTTACATCTCCATAACATATTTCGGCTCCCACTGCACTCCGAGGAAATCAGCCTCATAGGAGTTATAGCTGTTCGGAGTAGAGCGAAGCAGCAAAGCTGCACGCAATTGTATTTTTGGTTCAAATCCATTGAGTCCCACGACATTATTGACTCCCACCAGCAATCATCCCACTTGTTTCTAATACCACTCCCCCGCCATTCCCAGCTCATCCTTGGTTTTTGCGTTGTTATTGTCGGCAACTGGAAGATCCACTTCGGCAATACACTGGGCCTCCCTTCGAATTTTTCATTCTCGTTATATTTTACCTACTGGAATACTTGACAGAGATAGTAAGGTGTCTACTAAGAGGCACCTCAGAGCATACAGACCAGAACTCTCTTCAAGACTGTCTGGTTGACAGGTCCCTCATACCAGACCGAAAGACATGGCGAGTGCAGCTGAAGGTGGAGTCTTGTTCAGCGAAGAACGGCTGTTCAACCCCCAAAATATCCAAGTTGCCAACTATGATATGCCCGATATCGCAAACTTCAACAATATCGAATACTCAAAGATAGCCAACTCTGAAGAAGAGGACATTGAGGAGGAAGACATCGATGTCGACGAAGGTACCAGAAATGGACAGCCTGATGCCGATACTGAAGAGAGTGCCGAGTCGGAAGCACAGGGCCAAAACGGCACGGACGAAGAAACCACTAAAGTAGAGGGTACGTTTTCAGTGAATAGTTTCAAGGTCGAATTTGGAGACTTGAGGGCTTACGCTGACACGGATGAAGACATTGACTTCTCGGAACCGCCAACGACGCCCAACAAGAAGTCAAAGAAGTCAGGTAAAAAGCACAAGAAAGCTGATTCTGTCGAAACCGAGCCTGAAAAGCCAGAGCCACCAACTGAAGAGAAGAGTGAAAGTGACGTGAAAGCGAGTCCCAGCGGGAAAAAGAAGAGCAAGAAGAGCAAGAAAAAGAAGTCGAAAAGCAGTATTAAGTCAGAGTACAAGACCGACAGTTCGACACCCGACGATTCTACAGATTCGGCAGAGCCGCAAAGCCCAGAACCACAGCAAAGACATGAGTCGAAAGATATCGCAGCTGCTGTCGTATCAGTAGAAGCAACAACTGAGGCAACGAATGGAACTGAAGTGGCAAAGGAAGATGCTCCCGCCACCGTTGAAGCACCTGCTACTGTCGAGCCCGCCACCGAGGCTACTGCTGAATCCATTGTCGAACCGGCTGTCGAGACGGTCGAGACTGTCGCCGAGACTGCCTCTGTAGAGCCCCAGGAGGACGCTACGCCAGCCAAGGATGCTTCTTCAACAGAGGCCTCTTCGACTGAAATCATTACTGTTGAAGCAGAAGGAGAGAAAGAATCTGCATCACATGAAGCTTCTGTCACCGAGGAGCTGAAGGAAGAGTCCGAAGTGAAGGTGACTGCAGGACCCGAGTCTTCCGAAGCTGAACAAACAGCGCCAACCGACGAATCAAGCGGTGCCGCAGAGGACACATCCGCTGCTGATGTTGAAAAGCCAGAGCAGTCGAAAGTTGATTCCGAGGAGCCTAAAGAGCTGGAAACAATAGTTGCAGCAAATTCCACCATTGCTGAGAATGCGGGTGCAATCGAAGAGACGTCTGACTCGCCAGCCCCCATTGAGTCTCACGTGGAGGATGCAACCTCAGAACCGGCAACAGAGCCTGCCAAAGAAGAGTCTGTGCAGGAAACACCCAATGAGGCAGAAGACAGACCTTCGGATGTGCCCGCCAAGACAGACTCGGTAGAAGAATCATTATCGACTGCAACCGAGCCAGAGGAACACAATGCTGAGTCAGCATCCACAGAAGTGCCCACAGAAGCTGGTACGACCGAAGCTGAAGTGAGCGGTGAATCTGGCACAGCAGCGCCAGAACTGGTTCTAGATTCGGCGCCTGAAACTCTCGAATCTGAATCTGAAGCCCCGGAAGTTCTTACTGAGGCAATTTCTGAAGCTGTGGGTGAGCCCGCTACCGAAGCTGCTCCTGAGGTTGCTCCTAAAGCCACGACCGAGGCTGAGGAAAAGCAGGAAGAGGCATCGACTGAGAAGGTAGAGGAAAGTTTGGCAGCCTCAAATCAGGATGTCGAGGTTGTTCCCGAAGCCGTGGCCGAGCTAGAAAGCTCCCCCGAGGAAGCCACAGAAGCCACGGAGGAGGCCGTGAAGGAGGCCGTCGAAGCGGAAGCTCCTATCGAGACGCTCACAAAGGAAGAGGAGGTTGTTCACGAGGAAGCAACCGAGACTGTTTCTACTTCTGACGACGGAGCTGTATCCGACTCTGCAGTCGTGGACGAAACAGACAGAACACAAGAATCGACAGAACCGGTTACTGAGCTGACAGAGACAGCTGAGGAGGAAACGACTGTGGTAGAGATTTCCGAGGCGGCAGAGAATGTTGTGGAGACAACTGACGAGGTTCCCGAGCCATTAAGGGAGGCCGAGGGTAGCACTGAAGCTGTCGAAGAGGAGGCTGCAGCGACCAACGACAATAAGGAAGAGACGGATACTATTTCTGCTGCTGATGCAACCGGGAAGCCCACTGAAGAAACCACCGATTCCGAGTTCCCTGCTGAAACCCCTGAGGCGGCCCCTGTGGACGAAGCTCAGACTATTTCTGAGCAAGCCAAGTCTGCACCTGTGTATGAAGCAGAGGCCCTTGCGCTGGTTGAGGTAGCCGAGGCTGAGGCTGCTCCTGTTGAGGAGGCTGAGGCTGAGGCCGCACCCGCCAAGGAAGTCGAGACTGAAGCTGTTCCCGCAGAGGATGCCACCGCCAAGGAGGTCGAGACCGCACCTGTCGAAAGTGTCGAGGCTGAAGCCTCTACTGTGGAGGAAGTCGAGGCCGTTTCAGCTAAGGAGGTGGTTGAGACCGCTCCTATCACGGAAGCAGAGACTGCTCCCGTCGAGGAGGAAGATATCATCCCTGCTGAGACCGTCGAGGCCGAGGTTGCCCCCGCTGCGGCGGCCGAGACTGAAGCTGCTCCTGTTGAGGAACCTGAGGCCACCCCAGCTGAGGAGGTAGTCGAGGTCTCTGCTACCAAGGAGGTCGAAATTGCTCCCGTGGAGGAAGCCGCAGCTGAGGTTATCATCGAGGCCGCTCCCATTGAGGAGACTGAGGCTGCTCCTGTCGAGGTGGCTGAGACTACTCTTGCTGAGACTGAGGCTGCCCCTGTGGAGGAAGTTGCAACTGAAGAGGTCGATAAGGATGTTCCCGTCAAGGAGGCGGAGACCGCTGTCGTTGAAGAGGCTAAGGCTGCGCCTGCTGAAGAAGTTGAGACTGAGACTGCTCCTGCAGAGGAAGTCGAGGCAACTCCCGCCGAAGAGGCCGAGACTGCTCATGTTGAGGAGGTAGCAGTTGAGGAGGTCGCAGTTGAGGAGGTCGCAGTTGAGGAGGTTGTCGAGGTTGCTACCGCTGAGGAGGCGGAGACGGCTGCCACCGAAGAGGCTGAGGCTGCCCCTATTGAGGAGGTTGAGACCAAGGCTGCTACCGAGGAAGTTGAGGCTATTCCCGCCAAGGAGGCCGAAGCTGCCCCTGTGGAGGAAGGTGCAGTTGAGGAGGCTGTCGAGGCAGCCCCCGTTGCGGAGGCCGAGACTGCTCCAGCAGAGGAAGTCGAGGCCGCTCCTGCCAAGGAGACCGAGACTACTCCCATCGAGGTGGCCGAGACTGCCCCTGTTGAGATTGGGACTGCCCCGGTGGAAGAAGTTGCAGCTGGAGAGGCCGTCTCCGTTGAGGCTGAGACTGCTCCCGTGGAGGAGGTTAAGGCAGCCTCCGTCGAGGCTGCTGAAACCGAAACTGGTTCTGCAGAGGTCGACATCGCACCAACCAAGGAGGCCGAGAGTATTCCTGAGGTTACACCCACCGAGACAGTCGATACCGAAATTACTCCTGCCGAAGAGGTTGAGGAAGCGCCCGTTGAGGCAGTCGAATCTGAAGCTGCTTCTGCTGAGGAAGTTAAGGTTGACTCCGTTGAGACTGTGGCTGCAGAAGAAGCCGAAGTCACACTCGTCAAGGAGGCTGAGGTTGAGACTGCTGTCTCCGGTGAGGCAGTCGAGTCCGAAACTGCTCCTGCAGAGGAAACCGAAGCTGAAGCTGCTCCTGCCGAGACCATCGACGCTGCGCCCGTCACAGAGGCCGAGACCACACCTGTTGAGGATATCAAGGCAGTCCCCGCCGAGACCGTCGAGGCTGAGGCTACTCCCGTGGAGGCAGTTGAGGTTTCCCCCAAGGAGGTTAAGGCTGCTCCTGCAGAAGTAGAAGCTGAGGAGGTCCTTGCCGAGGAGACGAAGGCTGCCGCCGCAGAGGAGGTCGAGGCCGAAGCTGCTCCCACAGAGGAAGTCGACACCGTCGAGGAAGCCAGGGTTGTTCTAGAGGAAGCTGAGACGGCCCCTGTCGAAGAGACCGCACCCGCCCTGGTTGAGGTCGCTGAGGTTGAAGCTGCTCCTGCTCAGGAAGCCGAGGCCACTATCGCCAAGGAAGTCGAGGCTGAAGCTGCTCCCATGGAGGAGGCTGGGCCCGAAACTGCCCCTGCCAAAGAGGCCGAGGAGGTTCCTGCTGAGAAGGTCGAGGCTGAATCCTCCAAGGAGATTGAGGTTGCTCCTGCAGAGGAGCCTAAGGAAGTCTCTGCTACGGAGCCCGAGTCTGCCGCCGTGGAATCGGTCGAGGCTGCCCTTATGGAAGAAGTCGAGGCTGCTCCTGTGGAAGAAGTCGAGGCTGCTCCTGTGGAGGAAGTCGAGGCTACCCACGAAGTCGAAGCCACTGTGGAAGTCGAGGCCCCCGTGGAGGTTGAGGCTACTTCTGTGGAGGAAGTCAAGGTCACTCCTGAAGTCGAAGCTACTGTGGAAGTCGAGACCCCCGCGGAAGTTGAGGCTACTCCTATAGAGGAAGCCGAGGCTGTCCCGGTGGAAGAAGCTGCTCCCACTGAAGAAGCTGAGGGCACCCTCGTGGAAGAAGCCAAGGCCGTGCCTACTGAAGAAACGGCTGTCTCCGTCGAAGAGGCTGAGGCTGTGCTCACTAAGGAAGCCGAGGCCGCCCCTGTGGAGGTCGTGGAGGAGGCCGAGGCCGCTACTTTGGAGGCAATCGTTGCTCCTGTTGAGAAGGCCACAATCACTCCCGCTGAAGAGTCCGAGGTTGTGCTCGTCAAGGATGTCGAAGTTGTCCCTGAAGAGACGGCGGAGGCAGTCGAGGTTGCTGCTGTGGAAGAAGCTGAGATCGTCCCTGTCAAGGAAGTCGAGGCTGTTCCCGCGGAGGAAGTCGCTGCTCCTTTTCAAGAGGCCAACGTTTCTCCCACTGAAGACACTGAAGCTGTGCTCAGCAGAGAAGTCGACTCTACCCCGGTGGCGGAATCCGAGCCTGCAAAGGAAGTCGGGGCTGCTTCTGTGGAGGAGGCTAAGACTGACGTTGCAGAGGAGGTTGAAGCTACCCCAGTGGTTGAGGCTCCAGTGGTTGATGCTACCCCGGCAGAGACGAAGGCAACCATTGCCGAGGAAGTTGAAGCTGCTCCAGTGGTCGAGTCTGCTCCTGCGGTCGAGGCTGTCCCGGCAGTCGCCCCCGTGGCCGAGATTGCCCCCGAATCTCCTGTTGCAGTAGAAGCCGAAGCGGCCACAGAACCGTCCACTGCTTCTCGTGAGATATTCATCGAGGTCAAGTCGACTAAGAAGGAGATCGCACATGATTCACCAGCGAAAGAGGAGACAGTCGAAAGCATTGGTGAAACAGAGAAGCAACTGGAAACAACAGACGAAGCCAAGGCAACAGACACGGCAGTATTCACCACAACCGACAAGATCGCAGCGGCAGCAGTAGCAAGCGCAGCCACTGAGGAGAAGAGCCGGAGTATCAAAGGTGAGGAATATTCCAAATTTATTGCTGATCACACCCCCGAGGGCGAAGAAGCCAGGGAAGAGGAGGAAATAAACAGCCCACAAGAGAAGGATTTCGAGGAGAAGGATTTCGGCTCCTCCCCTCGGATTGACGAGCTTGCGGAGAGTGATATGAGCGACAGTGGAACTGCTGCCACATCTGTCGCCGATACAACCAGACCAGAAGGCACTGTTGGGCCTTTGGGCATCGAAAATCCGAAGGAGGAGATCGTTTCGGAACTCGTCACACCAGAAGAAATAACGGTTGGCACCACCGTCGTGTCAGAGCCCGAAGCTGTCTCCTTCTTGGATGCCCCGATCGAAAAAGAGGTGGAAGCCGTCGAGCCAAAAGCACTGGAAGCCACTTCAACAGAGGCGACTGTGCCGGTCTCCGATACTAGCAGTGAACTGCCACAAGAGACTGCGGAAGAACACCCATCCAAACTGTCAGAGCTACCAGCCAAGGAAATCTCTGCAGCAGACGATGTCAAGCCCACGCACGAAAAGGGCTTGGCAGAGCCCGAAGCTCTACCAGAAGCCACCAAGCCTCTTGCAGTCACGGACGATGCCAGTGAAGAGGTCGAAGAATTCGAAGAGGCCGAAGAGGCCGTCGAGGCCGCAGACTCTTCAGATGTCGATAACGACAGCGTGATGCAGGAAGAAGCGTCAGTAGCAGCAGCTGCCGCATCATCCGCGCTCGCAGAAGGTGATATTCAAATGAAATCCCCCGGGGATTCTACCCGTACCACATTAGAAACAGGCCTTGTCGTTACTGACGATAAGCCTGAATCTAGTTTGGCAACAACCAGGAACAATGAAGGTGTTCCAGAACGGATTCCTGCAGATCTTTACGATGATGGGAGTGGTCGTGCTGTTTCTGCCGAGAAAGATGTTCTTTTTTCTGAAGCGGTAGCTTCGCAGCTAGCCAGAGATAAGCCGGAGGGCCATCTTCAGGCCATCGTGCCAGAAGGGCCGCTCATGGAGAAACAGGAGGCGCCGAGTGTGGGCGAGCAGGCCCTAGTCAAGGCTGTTATCGTTGAAGATCAGGAGACACCATCCGAAGCAGTTTTGCCGGAAGGCTCAGACCACGTGGACCACTTTGCCGTGACAAGAAACCAGAGCGCAGTTGAAGAGGAAGATGTCCGAGAAGGGTCACCATTGCAGGATGCAGGTGTTGTCGATGTCAGATCTGCTGCTTCCAGGGACGGAGAGCAAACGACAGTCATCAGAACCCCCGTGGCGATGTCGGAGCTCGAGCCCACCAAAGTGCGGACTGATGAGGCCGCTGTTCCTGAGGCCGAGACTGATGCTGAAGCAACTCCCGAGGGTGTTGAAATTTCTGTCGTTGTCTCGGCCGCTATGGTGCCTGAGGATACTGCTGAGAAAGACGTCCATATTGCTGCAAACCCTGTGCCTGCTGTTGCGATGGAACCTGCCCTTTCACATTCTTCTGAAGCCGGCCTGGGAACTTCTACTGATCTTGAGGACGGCGATGCGACAGAATCGATGGATCCTACGCCTCTCGACATTGAGCCTGCTTCCAGGCCCTTTACTGGGTCTTGTCTTGTGGATGACAGTTCTGAGATTCAGACTTCCGAGACTGCTGAGGCCGATCCGAAAGATGTGCTAGCTGTAGTTGAAACTGCCAACGCCGACAATATTACAGACGACAGCATCACTTTAAGATCCATGCCGACAGAATCAAGAAAGCAGGCACCAGGACGAGCACCAGCCCCTGACGAGGAATATGTCTTGGTCGAGGCCGTTGCGGAAACTCCAGAAGCACCAACGCCGACTGTTCCCACAAACGACACCCCCCTCAACGACTCTGTGTCCGCGGTCGCTGTCGCGACTACATACAGCATCTCCAATCCTCTAAAAGAGCCAGAAACACCAGCAACGGTTCGTGAGTTGCCTCCAGAAATGGCAGTCGAAGAGGACAGTTTCGTCGCTGTTGATGCAGCGGAAAGCATTGAGCTGTGCGATGACATCCCAGAAGACGAGTCTTTCCAAGAGGAGATAGCTGCAGGGGCAGAAGTTACGGCAATACTGAGTGGGGTTGGATTGGCCGGGATGGCTGTTCACCGTGTAAGCAGCGAAGTTGAACAGCGCCCTCGATCGGCCAGCACCGTCGACATGGGATCATCAGGCGAGCTTGTAAGCAGAGAGGCTCTCACGGAGGATGTTCGATCGATCAACTCGGGACTCGACTCTTCACAGGTGCTCGAAGAGCAGACCGCACTGTCAGCGTCGGACGGCAGCGGGAGCAGTGTCTACGACGCCCGGACGAGCTCTTTTCTTGTGGCCAGCTCCAGCAGAGACGCGGTCCGAGCGCTGACGCCGGCCATTGTGATGCCAGATCTGCAGGACACGGTAGCTATGGAGCTGGGCCGGGTACGGAGTATCAAACGGAAGCGTCGACGCACGATCAAGGATGCAGAGGAGATGATTGCGGCGGCGATGGTGATTTATGCGACGGTAGAGGTGCTGAGTCGGCCTGGATCACCAACAGCAGCGGACGAGACGGAAGGAGTGGACGGGAGAACGGGGCAAGAAGGCAGAGGAGGAGCAGAAGGGAAGAAGTGGAAAGGGAAGGGGAAAGAAATTGCAGGAGCAGCAGAAGCAGCAGAAGCGGCAGAATGGATGGCCGAAACAGAGGGAGAGGAGGAACCCCCGGTGGCCGAGAAGAGGGTTTTGGAGGAGGAGGGCGCACTGCGCGATTCTGTGGCTGACCTCTTCGCAGACGAGAAGCTACGAGGAAGTTCCTCGGAGGCAGTGCCCGACGTGACGGCAGCAGCAAGGAGCTCGCGGCCGCGAGGAGAGCACTCTTCTTCTGGCCACCACTCGAACCACACCAGCCGGGAAGAAAACCGGGATAACAGAGACAGCACAAACGGCAGAGAGGCACCGCGACACCGGCATCGACACCGGCGACACCGGGACGGCAGCAGCCATTCACTGCCGTCGGGGTCGGAGAACTCGCAGCCGAGGATGGCGGTGCGTCCAGACGGCGGCTTCTCGGGGCAGAGTGGCCAGAGCGCGAGTCCGGTGTCGGTGCCTCGCAGGTCATCGTACCAGCGGCATGGGGAGGAGAGAGAGAGGGAGAGAGAGAGGGAGAGAGAGGGAGAGCGAGAGAGGGAGAGAGAGCGAGAGAAAGAGAAAGAGAGAGAGCGAGAGGGAGAAAAAGAGAGACAGAGAGAGCAGGAGCGAGAGGGAGAGCGGACACGAGAAGAAAGAGAGCGAGAGAGAGTGCGAACGCGAGAAGGGCGAGAACGGGCGCGAGAAGAGAAAGAGCGGGAGAGAGAACGAATGCGCGAGAGAGAGAGGGCACACGACGAAAAGGAACGACTGCTGCACGAAGAACAAGAGGCCCTCGAACGCCGCAGAGCTGAGAGACGGGCCCGTCACGAAGAACGAATGCGGAGAGCGCGGGAGGCAGCAGCTGGCGAAGGTTCCTCGGCGCAAAGCAGAGGCAAAGAGCCTGACGTGGACAGAGTGCCGCGAGAGCGACGTGACGAGCGACGGGAACTGCGACACTCGTTGAGCCACCGACATTCGTCCGGCCACCGACACTCACGGCCATCGACCGGCGATGCGAGCACGCAGGCAGCCAGCACGGTGTCAAGAGACGTGGACGTGCCGCCGATTCCATCGACGGTGTCGGGTTCGACCTCGACCTCGGCGTCGAGGCCGTCGACCGGTCGCCGAATGGCAGAGGCCTTGCGAGACGGCAACGTCCCTCCGAGCAGCGACATGGGCCAGACAGCCAGTCCTATCCCTCGCGACAACACTGCTGCTGTCGACGAGGCCGCGCCCATCAGCCCGGTCAAGCGCTCGGGTACACTCAGGTCGCGCTTTGGATCGAGCAGACGGCCAGAGGACGACACGGGACAAAAGAGCAGCAGTGACCAAGGGTCGACGAGCCATCGACATCACCGCCGTCCTCGACAGAGCGAAGAAGTTGAGCGACCAGCTCCAGCACCAGCTCCAGCTCCAGCACCAGCTCCAGCACCAGCTCCAGCACCAGCACCAGCACCAGCTCCAGCTCCAGCTCCAGCTCCAGCTCCGGCTCCCGTCTCTGCACCATCGCGACGCAGGAGGACGAGCGACGCTCCGGCAGTCGATCTCCCCGCTTCAGCTCCCGCAGCAGAGACATCCAAGTCGGCGTCCAAGGCAGCCAAGACGGCAGACGAGAAGCATCGCCGAGACCGGCAAGAGAAACGGGAGCGCGACAGGGCCAAGACCGACAACGAAAAGGTTCGGACGGATGGCGAGGGGAAGAAGAAGGGATCAGGCCTACGGGCCATGTTCAAGCGGTTTCTTCATTGATGTTGACGACTTACGAAAGCGAGCGTTGTACGACTTCCTGTGGTTCTACGTGTGTTTGCTGAGCTTCAGCACCTAATTCCTGTTCTTTCACACCTCTCCACTTTACTTTCATGTCTAATTATTGATGAACTTGGGTTATACGGCCATATTAATGAAGATGATTATGCAATATAAGAAGGAATGATGTTAGTGTCGTACAAATTCGGCCATCTGGATAGATCCAATGCAAGTCTACTCCAAATGCCAAACCACACACCTCACGAGTCGACGGGATCGCGTAAGAACTCGTAGCCGTCTTCGGGCGGGAGGACCAGGGCGGAGAGGGCGAGGCCGGCGGCGCAGAGAAAGGCCACGGTGGCGCTGGCGGTGCAGAGGATCCAGGAGATGTCGAGGCGCCAGCCAGGCACGAGAAAGCGGTCGTCGTGGTCGCGCAGAAAAGCGACGGTGGCGCCGGCGAAGATGTGCAGCAGCGCGGCCGCGGTGAGCAGAAGCCCGAGCATGCGCCAGCCGCTCTCACGCTTGAGCCGGCCGCCGGCCATGATGACGACAAAGCCAACCAGCGCCGCGAGCTCAACTACGAGCGCCAACGCCATCAGGAAACCCACGCTTCGCCATACACTGCAGAAATAGCGCTGGCCGGCGCCGGCGCTGCAGTCACGAGACATTTGCGGAAACGGCCGGCACGACGGCACGGCCTCAGACGAGCAGGACTGATGGAGACCGAGGGTCTGCCAGAAGGGCTGGGCGCCGCTGCCCGTGGTCGGCGGGGCGGTATAGACGACCCAACGGGGGACCAGATTGGCGGCGATCGTCATGGCCGTGGCTGAGATGTTAGAGTGGGGGGAGAGGGGGGGAGGAGGGAGAGAAAGGAGAGAAAGAGAGGAGGGAAGGGAGGGAGAGGGGAGAGGAGAATGGCAGAAAGGAAAAAGAGAGTAAAGAGTAAAAGAAGAAGTTCGACAGAGTACTCACCAGCAGCAAACGTCACCAGAGCCGTGCCATAAACAGCAATTCGCGTCATGTTAGTAGGACAAACTTGGACAGACAATACAAGCCCGAGCTTCACCAGAACAGTGTTCAGACAAAAGATGAAGCATCTAGTCACAATGGAGCAGCAGGAGAATCAACATGTTCATCGACTGCCGGAAACCGGAATATGGTTGCCTGACGTCGACACTCTGCGATCTGCACTGCCACAATGGTGTGGCGTTCTGGTGTGGCGTCCAGGCGCTGCTGCCTCAGGCAGAAACAAGCTTACCTAGCACGGGCAAGGGGCAACCCACGCAAAGACTTCCTTTTTCTCCTCCTGCGTCACTACGCGTCTCTGCTCCCCAATTCGTTGCCGTGTTTGTGTTGGCTCCCTGTATTGTACTACTTCTTTTCTTCCTTGTTTCCATTCCTGTCCATACCCTCTTGTTGTATTCGCCATCCGCCAACATGACGGAAGCGGAAAATTTCGACGACGAGCTCTTTGCCGACCTGTGCGTGAAGGAAGCCCAAGTCCCCCCTTTTCGATGGAGCACAACAGCTGACCCGCGTTCCCAGATACGCCGACGATGAACCGGCCGCACCCAAGGCCGACTCGGGGCCGGCGCCGTCGACAGTGACGGCGCCCGTGTTCGCTTCTGCTGCCGCCGTGGAGCCACTATCGCGGCAGTACGACCACGGGGCCAACGAGCAGAACGGCGGCGACTACGACGACGGGGTGCGGGAAGAATACGACGACGACGACGACGAGGTGGACTTTAATCTCGGCAACGGGAGCAGCAGTAATAACATGGGCGGCAGCGGCAGCAACATGAACAGCAACATGAACAGCGGCGGCCAGTCGCACATGGAATCGACACCGCCCGTGAGCAGTAGCAATCCGTACCACGGCGGCGGTGGCTCGGGCGCCCCGTTCTCGCGCGGCCCCAACTCTAAGGAAGATGGGTGAGTACTCTTTGTTTTTTGTTTTTTGTTTCATTGCTTCGGTTTCGATTTTGCATCTTTCCTTCTTCTATGCAAGGCAGCAGTGTGGAGGAAGGGTAAGCCGCCGTATGGGCACGACTGGACAGGTGAGGACCGGCTTGGCGGATGATTGGCACCGGCATCGGCTATGCTCGATGGGTAAGGCAAGACTTGGGTGTTGGAAGCGAACTGGTGGGCCAGCCAATGAAAGAACATGCAGAGGCCGACGCAACCGCCGAGCGGAGAAAAAAGCAAGGCATCGCGTCAGAAAAGCCATAGCGAGATTCAGAAAGAAAGAAAAAAGAACGAGTCTGTACGCTCAGAGGAACCGCACAGGCGGGCAGCGGCTAGCATTCGAGAGACAAGTACTTAGCTTCGCGGTAGCAAAGACTTGTAAGAAAACAGGACAGACAGGACAGACAGGACAGACAGGACAGAGCAAGACAGAAAAGCAGAGAGCACAACGAGAAGACAGAAGCCATAAGAGAGGAAGGAGAAGTCCGAGACAAGCGAGACCAGAAAGCCAGAAAGCCAGAAAGACCGCCCCAAGAGTCGAAAGGCAAACTAGCCAAAGCGAAAGCTCGGCCTGATTCACGGTGCTGTGTTGGACAATGTGGCCGTCTGGCTCTGCTGCTCTTGTGCTTGATCTCGGCTGCCCAACCTCAGCTCGCTCTCACCTTGGGCGGCGTCTTCTGTCCTGCCGTCTGCCCCATTCCAGCATCGGACGTCTTGGCCGCCTCGCATCGCTACCGCCATGGACCTGGGCAGCTTCTCACCGGGCGACTACATCCCGCTAGATGACATGGACGAGAGCGGGAGGAGTGCGGTGCGGCCGGAGGACACCGTTCCGCCTCTCTTGCCTGCCAAAGCAGAAGGGTCGGTGGTGTGCTGCTGCTGCTGCTGCTGCCGTTACTCCCATGCTACTGCTACTGCTGCTACTGCCACTGCTGTCACTGCTATCGCTACTGCTACTGCTATGCTACTGTTATACTCTTCGGCCACTGACTAGATGGCATCGCGAGGCCGGGTGTCGCCCGCGATGATGCTGTGACCTGACTCGGATTGCGACTTTGTGACTGCCCTTGTCCTAAATACTGCCTTGTCATGTTTTGCGTTTCATGTCTTCTCTTTTGTGTTTACGTACGTGTTCGCATGCTAACTAGGCCTAGGAAAATGTTTATCGGAGGCCTGAACTGGGAGACCACAGACCGTAAGTGGGACATATAACAGGGTGAAGTGGGCGGAAGCTGACGGCGACAGAATCGCTGCGCGACTACTTTTCGCAGTTTGGCGAGGTGCTCGAGTGCACAGTGATGCGCGACAGTGCGACGGGCCGGTCTCGCGGGTTTGGGTTCCTCACGTTCAAGGACCCGAAGACGGTCAACATTGTGATGGTCAAGGAGCACTATCTGGACGGGAAGATTGTGAGTAGCTAGGGTGCATGGGGGAGAAGAGAGAGACAATGGGACAGACTTATGCTGACTTTGGGAAGATCGACCCGAAAAGAGCGATTCCGCGTGACGAGCAGGAGAAGACGTCCAAGATCTTTGTGGGGGGCGTGTCGCAAGAGACGACGGACCAGGAGTTCAAAGAGTACTTTGCGCAGTTTGGCCGGGTAGTGGACGCGACGCTTATGATGGACAAGGACACAGGGCGGCCACGCGGCTTTGGGTTTGTGACGTTTGAGTCGGAGGCGGGCGTGGAGGCCTGTCTGTCGACGGAGCTGGAGATCCACGGCAAGGCGATCGAGGTGAAGAAGGCGCAGCCACGCGGCAAC
Source organism: Grosmannia huntii (assembly GCA_019925595.1). NCBI lineage: Eukaryota > Fungi > Ascomycota > Sordariomycetes > Ophiostomatales > Ophiostomataceae > Grosmannia > Grosmannia huntii. The sequence goes on from JADHKJ010000018.1 coordinate 98,282, forward strand.
CTGCGAGACGACGACGACGCCAACCGGCGCGGAGGGCCAGGCAACAAGTTCCGCAAGGGCGGACACGGCGGGATGGACGAGCAGGGCGGCAGCAGCGGCGGTGGCGGCGTGGGCCAGCAGATGGGGGCAGCCGGCGGGATGACACCGCAGGTGATGGCGCAGTACTGGCAGCGAATGCAGCAGTACTTTGCGATGATGCAGCAGCAGCAGGCCATGAGCCGCAACATGGGGGGGATGATGAACATGGGGGGCAACATGGGAGGAATGGGCGGGATGGGGGGAATGGGAGGGATGGGGGGAATGGGGATGAACCCGCAGATGATGCAGATGATGCAGATGCAGCAGATGCAGCAGATGCAGCAGATGGGTCGAGGCGGCGGTGGTGGCGGGCCAGGTGGCGGTGTTGGTGGACCGGGGATGAGTCCGGCGATGATGCAGCAGATGCAGCAGCAACAAGCGATGCAGCAACAGCAGCAACAGGCAGCAGCAGCAGCAGCGAACCAGCAGCAGGGCCAGGGACCACAGCAACAGCAGGCGGCGAACCAGCAGCAACAGCAACAGCAACAGCAACAGCAACAGCAGTTGCCGATGGGCGGCGGTGGTGGTGGACCGGGATCTGTTGGCAGCAACGGCAACGGCAGTGGCAGCGGCAATGGCAGCGGCAATGGCAATGGCAATGGCAACGGCAATGGTGGTGCAGGCGGTCCGGGAGGCGGCTATGGTGGTGCACCGACATCATGGGAAGGCATGTACGACGACGTGCCGCAGCCGGGAATGGGCCCTGGTGGACGTGGTGGCGGTGGTGGTGGTCCTGGATTCCAGCGGCATCGATCGCAGGACCCGATGAATGCGCCCCCGGCTAACGCGCCAACAGGCCCAAAGAACGCTGGCCGGCCGGGGGCGAATTACCGGGGCGGCGGACGAGGCGGCGCCAGCAACCGGGGCTTCCACCCGTACTCACGTTAGGAGTCGTGGTGGTGATGGGTTGGGGGTGTTGGGGGTGTTGGAGTGGCGAGAGGTGGTGAGAAGAGGAGAGGTGGTGAGGTGAGGAGAGGTGGTGAGGTGGTGAGAAGATGAGAAGTGGGGATGAGAGTACGGAAGAGAGAGGAACGACGAAGAGACCAAGAGGAAGAATCAGCATCAGATCAGAACTCAGAGACATACGATCTGAAACCATGTACGATAGATGCGTATTTATTGACTACCTGCTTGTTCGCCTTGACTAGACCAACTTCGTGAACCCACCAGCCGGCGGCTGCAGCCAGTTGCGGGCATCATAGGACGGGCCATCGCCCTCGATGACGTGGAAGGTGTAGATGATGCGGCTCTGGCGACCGACGTTCTTCTCGCTGCGGTGGAGGAGGTTTCCGTGGATGAGGACGAGCGAGCCGGCCGAGACCTCACCGGGGACGTATTGGTCTGCATCGATTTCACGATCAGGCGGGATGAGAGGCCCATCGGGCGTCAGCCCATCTGGAAAGGGGCTGCCGGGATGGTCGACGAGATGGGTGCCGTCTGCGGGACCGCCACGCCGCACGAGGCGCTTGCGCACGGGAGCACGGCGATGGGACCCAGGCCAGAACGAGAGACAGCCGTTGTGGACAGTGGCGTCCTCGAGGGCGTACCAGAAGCCAACGGCACTGGGCGGATCCGTGTAGAGAAAGGTGCTGTCCTGGTGAGGCGGCACGGCGCCGCCAATGGCGGGCTGCTTGCAGATGACCATGCTCTGGAGGCAGCGCGGGTCACGGAAGCCGAGGCTGCGGGCGATGGGAGCAACAGGGCGAGCGTGAGAAAAGGGGGTAGAGGCCGTCACCCGTGCAAACACGGCGTTGCCACCGTGTAGATAGTGTCCGATCTTGTTGACGGCCGCGGCTTGGGGCCGGGTCAGCTGTCCCGCCGCGTCCAGGGCGTCCTCCTCAAAGAAGAAGCGCACCTTGTCGCCGGAGCCAAGAAAGTAGGCGTCGCCCACGTGGCCGTCGCCCGTGTCTGTTGTCCCCGTCTGGAAGCGCGTCATCGGATGGCCCTCGAGCGAGAAGCTGTCCAGCAGGCGGTGCGTCTCGGCCAGCAGGGCCGCCACGGCGGCGGGCGGCAGCGCGTCCGGCAGGATCAGGTAGCCGTCACGCTCAAACGCGGCCACCTGCTCGGAGGTCAGGGCGCCCGGTTCGGGGGTGGTCGACATTGTGATCTGTGAATCCGAAGCGTATTGCTGTATTCCAGTAGAGATCTCTCAGTATGTCGTTTCGTCGCTCCGTTGTCGTTCCGTTTGTTCTCTGAACCCGAAGCGTATGTCCGTTTGTCGTTCAGTACTCTGCAGCGAAGCCCTGTATCACCGATCAGCCACGACAAGATGCAACGCTCAGCCGGACAACTGTTGCTCAAAAGGATGCTCCGATAAGAGATGAAGTTAAACGGCGATTTTCGGATCATGTGATTGGCTGGTATGTTGGGTGGGAAGCTACAACCGAGCTCTTCCCCTCTTTGGACAGTACACTGTACGTCGTATGAATCGAGCGATCCAAGTTTCACGATCTTACTTTCACACCCTCACTTTCACACCCTCGTTTTCACACCCTCATACCCTCACACCCTCACACGCCACCCCACCCACCCCACCATGCCCGAGCCCGTCTCGCGGCGGACTCTCCACATCGCCGGCATCCTGCTGGACATTTACGGCCTCGACGAGCTGCCGCCCGATGTCCAGACCGTCACCGTCCTGTGGCTGCACCACCCGCGGCTGCGATCGCGCGACGACATGGCCGCCACGGCCGCCGCCGCCGTGCATGCGGCTGCCGCCAGCCCGACCCTGCGCGCTCGCCGTGCCGGTCTGATAGCGGCCTCGTTCGACCAGCGGAACCACGGTTCGCGCGCGGCCTCGGACCCGGCCAACGACGCCTGGCGCCAAGGCAATCCGCGCCACGCCCAGGACATGTTTGGCCTCGTCCGCGGCACCGTCGTCGACACCATCCTGCTCATCGACCTGCTCGGCGCCTACGTCGAGGACCTCTTTGCCACCCGGTCCGTCGACACCGTCCGCCTCGCCGGCCACATGGTCCTGGGCGTCTCGCTCGGCGGCCACAGCGCCTGGCAGCTCATGTTGGACGATCCACGCGTCTCGGCCGCCGTCGTCGTCATTGGCTGTCCGGACTACATGGGTATGTTGGCCTTCTTTCGCCTTGCTTTCGCCTTGCTTTCTCACCTCTCACCCCCCCCCTCACTACAGCTCTCATGTGCGATCGCGCCCGTCTCTCCCGCCGGCCCTCCTTTGCTCGTCCTGGCTTCAAACCCGGCTTCCCCTCCTTTCTCGGCAGCAGCGACTTTCCCAACGCCCTCGTCGACAACGTCTGCGCCCACGACCCAAAAGGCCGCCTCTTCGGCACCGCCACGCTCCCGCCACTCCATTCGCCCGCCCACATCGATCCCGCCGTCGAGAAGACGCTCGCCGCCCTCGTCCAGGGAAAACGCTTCCTGCTGTGCTCGGGCGCCGTCGACAAACTCGTGCCCTACGCCGTCGGCAAGCCGTTCGTCGACACCGTCAAACACTACGCCGACGCCCTGCCCGCCCTACAGCTCACTGTCCAGGACCGGATCTACGACGGCGTCGGCCACACCTTCACGCCCGCCATGTTGGACGACGCCGTCGCCTTTTTGCTGCGCTCCATCGAGCTCCAGCTCGCAGGCGAGCCCGAAGCCGGCGCCACGTCCAAGATGTAGCTTTATACAACACTCTCTTGCATTGCGCACGTGATTTGACATCGGTAGTACCCTACTACCACTATGTGCTGACTAATCATCCTCCAGCCCTATATTCCATGGCCGCCGCTCGTCGTCCGTCAGCGCCTCCATGTCACCGCCGACGAGACGTGTGTGCAGGCCGCTGCGTCGCCGCTCGTCCTCGTGTGAAAACAGCCGCTGGTTGACGGCCCAGGGATTGCGTCCGCGGCGCTTACCGGCTAGCACAGAGCCGACGCCGTGCGGATCAACAGCCCAATGGTCCAACACGTCGTGGGCACCCTGCATGGCCGCTTTCTTGTCGTCCGCCAGCGCCGTGCCTCCAAATTCGACCGGCAGGTTGGGCGGGTTGATGCCGACGAAGCCAATGCGCGTGCGCGGCAAAAAGGCAATGGCATCGGGGCCGCAGTGTCCATCAACCAGACGAGACTGCTTGAACGCATGACTGACAATGGTCATCCGGGCGGGCCAGACGTCGTGAGCGCGCCAAAAGGCCACCAGGCTAAATAGGATGTTGTAGTAGGAGTCGAGCGCCTGTTCCTCGACCAAGACCCGCGGATGCAGCTGATTGGGTGAGAGTTCGTCCGGCTGCAGCAGGCCAAAGTAGCCGTTGGCCGCGGCCAGGTTGGCATAACTGCGGCCTTCGGACAACGGCGTCTCTTTGCGCGTGGGGCCGCTATAACCATATCAGAGACAAGCGTGGAGAGAGGTCCTCGACTGGCGACCTACCCTGAAAAAGCAACAATCGCCTGCTCATCGTCGGCTACAACCTGCAGTCCGGCGCGAATGTGCTCGACAAAAGTAGGCGTCTCGCCGGCCTTGTAGCTCTCAATGAGCCATTCGGCTTCGTCGTGGCCGTGACGCGGCCCACCCAACCAGATGCCGTGGCCACAGACAATGACGAGGTGGTTCGGCGACGCCATGACGAGAAGCAGGACGTCCTTCTTGCAACCTGTTCGTTTGGCCAAGATGAGAACAGCGGCAGAATGAGGATCGGCGGTGAGCGTATCACGTGACCCCTACAGTCCCGTCTCGCCGCCGGCCTCACGAAGAAGCCGCAGCGTGTCCGAGACGAGATAGAGGCTACCGGCGATGACGACAGGATCCGTGTTTTCGCGACTGTCGGACACGGCCCACTGCAGGGCGGCCGTAAGACTGGAGTTGCCAGACAAGAAGCGGTCCTCGGGCGCCACGCCGAGCGCAGCAGCACAGTCCAGAATGGACTGTGGATCGGCAGCTTTGACCCAGGGCATACCGTCAACAGGGCCAAAGAGGACGGCGGCGACCCGGTCGCCCGGACGCAACAGCAGGCGAAGTATGGAGTCGACGTCTTTGCCACGGGAGGCGGCCATGATCCAGGTGACGCGATGGTCTGGGCGGAGGTGCTTGTCGACGTAGGCAGCCAACACCTCGGCCGACTGCGCGTTGTGAGCGCCGTCGAGAAGGGCGGGCGGTGCAGAGAGACCGGTGGAGAGAAGGGGTGCAATGTCGAGGCGCTGCAGACGGCCAGGCCAGCGGACCTGGCGGACGACAGACGTGAGGAAGTCGGCATCTGCGTCGGCCTGGACGGAGATTCGAAAGGCGGCATAGGCACAAGCCAGGTTGGACAGCTGGTGCGGCTCGAGGTGGAGAGCGTCAGCGACGCCAGGCGGCAGCACGGTGAGGGGGTCTGCCCAGAGCAGGGGGGCGGAGGTGGTGCGGGCGTGGGTCTCGAGGACAGCGCGGACGGAGTTGGCGTGGTCCTTGTTGCTGCTATGGACGACGCAGGGCACGTCTGACCGCATGATGCCGGCCTTGTGGGCGGCGATGGCGGCCATGGTGGCGCCGAGGAGCGCCTGGTGGTCGAGGCCGATGCGGGCGATGACGGTGGCGACACGGTCGGCGGTCATGGCAGTGGTGGCATCGAGAGTGCCGCCGAGACCGGCCTCGATGACGGCGACGGCAACGCGCGAGCGCTGGAAGAGCTCAAAGGCGGTGGCAGCCAGCAGCTCAAACTCGGTGGCGCCAACAGCGGCGTCGCGGTCACGGCGCAGCACAGCCTGCTCAGCGTCGCGGAAGGCAGCCTCGTCGACGGCGCGCTCGTCGACCACGACGCAATCCCAGCGGTCGACCAGGTGCGGCGACGTGAAACGACCGCACGAGACGCCGCGAGCGTGCAGCATGGCCGAGAGATAGGCACACACGGAGCCCTTGCCATTGGTGCCGGCAACGTGGACGGCCCGCCACGTGGGGGGCGGTGCAAGCTGGAGCAGGCGACTAATCCGTCCAAGGCCGAGTTCGATCATGATGGGGGGGGTGGTGATGAAGAGATCTGAAGATCAGAGGGGTTGAATGGAGTTTGCGTGAGGCTATTGCTGACTGCGCTGATTGGCGCTAACTGTCAAGGGGCCTTGCTATTGGTCCAGGCCGAGCTTCGTTGTGACGCACGCTGTAAAGGGCGACAAGCGCTAAAGGACGTGTAGGCCGAAATTCAGGCAGGAAAAAATGAAAATCGGATCTGGACAAGACAGCGCGCGCACGGAGCGAACAAGACGACACGGTTCGACCACGGCAGCTGCACGACGTGCGCGACGGTTCCTGGGCGCGGCAGCAGACGAGCATGCCGCCGAAAAAGGGCAGTAAGGCGGGCGGCGGTGGTGGTGGGAAGGCGGCGGCGGTGGCGGCGGCGGCCGAGGTGGCGGCGGCCAAGGCGGCGTCGGCGGCCAAGAAGAAGAACGGGGCCGTCTCGACGATCGGGTCGACGGCGCCGGCTGACAGCGACTTTATCGTCTTTACCAACTCGACCAAGGACAGCAAGCCGAAGACGGGCAAGGCCGTCGTGGCAGGCGGACCCGACGCAGCGAAAGGAACAACAGCAGCCTCAGCAGCAGCAGCAGCAGACGGTCCTCCGAAGCCAACGGTCAAGCAGATCATCGGGGGGGCATCCTGGACTGGAAAGTTGCCGGTCAACATGCTGTCGGAACACTGCCAGAAGCAAAAGTGGGACAAGCCAGACTACGATGTGGTGAGTGATGGCGGTGGTCCTTCCTGTTGTGTCGTGTTATTGTTTCTTTTCGTTCCTTCCTATTGCTCGTGCTTGTTCCTTCCTTTGCTCGTGTTTGTTCCTTCCTTTTGCTCCTCCTTTTGTTCATTCCTTTCCCCCCGTTCCCCTCTTCTCTCCTCATTCTAACTCAATCAGCGAAAAGTCAAGGATGGCTTCTCTGCCTTTGTCTCTCTCAGCTCACACAACAAGACGGGCGAGGTGACACGGCTGGAGCCGTTCAAGCTGCCACCCAGCCACGTGCATCTAGCCATACAACCGACAGCACTGGAGGCTCGACACTTTGCAGCCACATACGGACTCTTCCGGGTATGCAGCATGAAGAACATGCACATGATGCTGCCGCCAGCATACAAAAGCCTGTGGCGTGAGTTTGGCACGCTCAAGACGCAGGACGTGCGCGACGGCCGGGCGTGGATGTACGAGGCAGACCCGTTCCTGGCGCTCCGGGAGCGCGAGCTGGCCAAGCAGACGGCGGAAAAGAAGCGACAGGAGCAGCAAGCAGCTCGAGAAAAGGCAGCGAGCCGGGGCGGGCTCGAAGGCACGGGAGGACTGCGAGCCGGAGGCAGCAGCAACGGAGGAGGCGGCGGCACAGCATCAGGAAGTACTGGACGGGGCGAATCACGGGCCTGGTCGAACAACGTGCCGCGAATCGAGATGGGCAGCAAGACGCGGACGAACCTGGAGGACCTGCTGCGACGCGGCTCCGTGTGGAACCCACAAGGAGTGGTGCTGACGGCAGCGACACAGCGCGGCATCGTGGAAGAGCTGGTGAAGCTGGGGTTCCGGCCAAGTCACGTGGAGGAGGCGGTGGCGCTGTGCCAAGACCGAACGGAGACGCTGGAGTGGCTGCTGGTGCACGTGCCGGAAGACGACCTGCCGCGATGGGCGCTGCCGGAGAGCTACACGGCGGGCGTGTCGGTGGCAGCGACAGATCTGCGACGCGAGGCGGCCATTGTGCGGCTGGCACAGTCGGGCTACGCGGTGGACCTGTGTCGAAAGCTGCTGGACGCCAGCGGTGGCGACGAAGGCCGGGCAGCTGCACGGCTGCAGGCAGTGCTGATGGGAGACAGCTCAGAGGCCGAGGCAGAAACAAACGGCACATCCTCATACGACTCGGCGGACGAATGCTGGGAGGCCGAGTTGGCCAGCCTGGAGTCAGTGTTCGGGGCCGAGCAGTTCCAGCGAGTGTCGGATGCCGTGTGTGAGATCCAGCTGAGCGGCGTGGTCAACGTGGTGCAGGGCGAGGCACGACCAGTCGCCGTGGGCCTGCAGTTCCGGAGAGCGGACGGCTACCCGGCGGAGCTGCTGGTGGCCGTGGTGGCGCCACAGCTGCCAGCATACATCCGGCTGAGCATCGTGCGACAGGTGTTGGCACAGGCGGACGCAGGACTGCGCGGCGAGGAGATGAAAATGTACTTTGTGGCGGACTGGGCGCAGCAACACATCAACGCCATCATCGAGCGCCCCGGACGGTTGGGCGACATTGCCGCCGCAGCATCAGCAGCATCGGAGACGACAGGCGACGGCAACCGGACGTCGTCGCTGGCAGCAACAGCAGCACCACGCAAGCGGACACCCCGACACCCACGGGCGATCGCCTGGACAGCCGACGAGAACTCGCGCCAGGCCTGGCTGCGAAGACAGGAAGCAGAGGGCTACCAGAAGATGCTGGCGCAGCGACGGAGGCTGCCGGCATGGGAGGCGCGAGAGGCAGTGGTGGACGCGGTGCGGACACACCAGGTGACGATCATTGCGGGCGAGACAGGGTCGGGCAAGTCGACACAGTCACCACAGTTTCTGCTGGACGACCTCTACAGCCGCGGGCTCGGCAGCGCGGCCAACATTGTGGTGACGCAGCCACGACGAATCTCGGCACTGGGACTGGCCGAGCGGGTCAGCGAGGAGCGATGCTGCAGTGTTGTGGGCGAGGAGGTCGGCTACATTATCCGGGGCGAGAGCCGGGTGTCGGGCGGACGGGGAGCCGGCGGCGGCGGTCGTGGCAACCAGCGGACGGCACGCATCACCTTTGTCACGACGGGTGTTTTGCTGCGGCGGCTGCAGGTGTCGGGCGGACGGCCAAAGGACGTGGTGGCGGCGCTGGCCGACGTCAGCCACGTGGTGATTGACGAGGTGCACGAGCGCAGCCTGGACACGGACTTTCTGCTGAGCATTTTGCGCGACGTCTTGCGGCAGCGGGCAGACCTGCGGCTGGTGCTGATGAGCGCGACGCTGGACGCGGCCACATTCCGCGACTACTTTGCACGCGACGGGCTCTCGGTGGCGTCCGTCGAGATTGCCGGCCGCACGTTTCCGGTCGAGGACCTGTACCTGGACGACGTGATCCGGGCGACGGGCTTTGGTCTGGACGGAGCGGAACGGCGAGGAGGCGACAAGGAGACGGATCCGGTGGCCAAGGCGATCCAGCAGTTGGGCGGCCGGATCAACTACGGGCTCGTGGCCGACACGGTGCGGGCGATTGACGAGGAGCTGACACGGACGAACGATGCTGGCGCTGTTCTCGTCTTTCTACCAGGCGTGGCCGAGATCAACCAGGTATGCGGGATGTTGGGAGGGGCCTCGAAGAGTGGAGGTGGCGGTGGCGGTGGTGACGGGACGCTTTATATTCTCCCTCTGCATGCCGGTTTGGAGACACGTGAGCAGAAGCGGGTCTTTGCAGCCGCACCGACAGGACGACGAAAGGTGGTGGTGGCAACCAACGTGGCCGAGACGTCGATCACGATTGACGATGTGGTCGCGGTCGTGGACACGGGTCGGGTCAAGGAGACGAGTCTGGACGCGCAAACAGGCATGCGGCGACTGGCTGAGACTTGGGTCTCGCTGGCGGCAGCCAAGCAGCGACGTGGACGCGCCGGCAGAGTGCGGCCTGGCCACTGCTACAAGCTCTACACGCGCGCCCTCGAGAGCCAGCAGATGCCGCCGCGACCAGAACCGGAGATTCGCCGCGTCCCACTCGAGCAGCTGTGTCTGGCTGTGCGCGCCATGGGCATTGTCGATGTGGCCGGCTTTCTGGCCAGGGCGCCGTCGCCGCCAGACGTTGCGGCCGTGGATGGAGCCCTGGTGCTTTTGCGACGGATGGGGATTTTGGTGGGAAGTGCAAGTGGAAGTGGCGATGCAAACACCAACACCCTCACCTCCCTTGGCAAACTTGTCGCCGCCATTCCTGCCGACCTGCGCTGCGCCAAGCTGATGGTCTACGGCGCCCTCTTTGGCTGTCTGCACCCGTGCGTCACCATGGCGGCCATCCTGAGCAGCGGCCGTGCTGGCGGTCCGTTTGTGTCGGTGCCGCCTGAACGGCGCCCAGAGGCCAAGGCCGCCCGCATGCGCTTTGCTGCGCCCGGAACGTCGGCTGACGGCGACCTCCTGACTGATCTGCGTGCTGTCCTGCGCTGGGACGACGTGGTGGCCGAGCATCGTGGCAGTGGTGGTGGTCATCGCTACGGAAACAGCGCCTATTCCTCTTCGCGTCAGGTCCGCGCTTTTTGCGACGACAACTTCCTTTCCCAGCAGGCCCTCGCCGACATTAACACCACCCGCCAGCAGCTCTATGACGCCATGGCCGACATGGGCATACGGCCGGAGAAGACGGTGTCCTCATCTCTCAGCTTCCCTCTCCTGCGTGCCCTCACGGCCGCCGCGTTCAACCCGCAGATCGCCCGGATCCAGCTGCCTGACCAGAAGTTTGCGGCCAGCGTGTCCGGCACCGTCGCCCTCGACCCCGAAGCCCGCACGATCCGCTACTTTGCTCGCGACCATGGCCGGGTGTTTATCCATCCGAGCAGCACCCTTTTTGACAGCCACGGCTTCGGTGGCCGTGCCGTCTTTCTGTCGTACTTTAACAGTATGGCGACGAGCAAGGTGTTTGTCCGGGATTTGACACGTGAGTTTGTTGTTTGGGCTTCTTTTCTCTTCTTTTCTTTTTTTGTTTTTCTTTCTTTCCTTCTTTCTTTCTCCTTCTTTCTTCCTTTTTTTTCTTGCTTTCTTTCTTTCTTTTTGTTTTTCTTGCTTTCTTCTTTCTTCTTTCTTTCTTCCCCCCTATTCTCCCCGCTAACCATCTAGCTTTCAACGCCTACACCCTCCTCATGTTTGCCGGCGACATCGACCTCGACACCCTCGGCCGCGGCCTCATCGTCGACGGCTGGCTACGCCTCCGAGGTTGGGCCCGCATCGGCGTCCTCGTCTCCCGTCTGCGCGGCATGGTCGATCGTCTGATCGCCCGTCGACTCGGCCAGGGCGACAGCGACGACGATCCCGACCGTGATGACCGGCCCGACAACATCGCCGACACGGAGCAGATCGACCGCGACATCCTCAAGGCCGTCGTCAAGCTGATCGAGCTGGACGGTCTGGACTCGTGATTCGGCCTGCGGGCAAAATAGAAATGCATAGACTAGAAGGACAACCGCATTAAAGACGTCGTTCATGTGCACTTTGGGATTACACCATTCACTGGAGTACACTTTATCACACTCAGGTACACCTCATTCAGTACACCTCATTCACTCAGTTTTATCTCTGTATTGAAAAGGGAATGCCCGGTACAGCCGTCAAAAGCGGCACAGCATGCGATTCACAAACTGCCTCGTTTCTCCAGCACGTCTTACTTCCAAAAGCTCCACGCGCATCTGCCAGCAGCAACCACTTGGCCGCCGTGTCAGACCCGCCAGCTCAAAAGGCCCGACCATCCCCCAATCTGGCGCCGTCTCGCGCGAGGGCGAGCATCTATGACTCTGCCATGCACTGGCAATGGCAGGCAGTACTCTCCCGGCATCGTGCAGCAATCGGCGCCTCCTCTCTCTCGTCGAGTCACAACACAAGGCCACTCCGACCGTGAGGCTCTGTTATCCACCTCGCACAAGGGTTGGAGCTTTAAAGCTACCATTCAGACCCTCCATGGACATCTGCTCCTTCGTTCGTCCACTCTCTCGCTTCGGGCTGGAGCTTTCAAGCTACCATAGGGCCCCATAGTTGTGTCGGTGCTGTCGCGATGCACACGTTCAGCCCGTTAAAAACATTAAAATAAAAGCCAGTAACAAATACGAGCAAACGCCGATTCACTGGGGATGGGATGGGAGGTGTAGAATGCGGGAATTCGGAAATTCGGGAATTCGGAATTGGGGAAAGGGGCACGGTGTTGTGTTTGGGAACTGGATGTGATTTAGGGGTGCTCACGTCGAGCTTCACATGTCCATCGACTCGCCGCCGTTGGCAAAGTTGAAGCCACCCTGGCTGCCACCGTTGGCCCCAAAGCCAAAGGTGCCATTGGGACCCTGAGTCTGGGCCGGCGTCTCGTCCGCCTCGTCTTCGTCCGAGAAGTACTTTTCGATAATGTTGTACGCCTTCATGTAGATCTCCTCGTTGGCATTCGACTGGCAGTCGTGGATCTTCTCCATCCCACCGCACTCCTCGATGAAGAGCGCGTACGTGTTGATGGCGTCGACTCCCTCGCCGGCTGCCTGGCGGTCCAGCTCGCCCACCTTCAAGATGTTCTCCAACCCGTCCAGCGCCACCTGGATGATCTTGTTGTCCGGGCAGGCCAGCAGGTCGCACAGCGGCTTGATGCAGCCCTGTGCCACCAGGTAGCGGATCTGCTCCGGCTTCTGCAGTCCGCCCGACGTGGCGTTGCTAATGGCCCAACACGCCTCTTTCCGCGTCTTCAGATCGCCGTTCGACAGCAGGTGGATCAGAGGCGGGATAATGTTAGCATCGATCACTGCCTGGATCTGCGCCGAGTTGCCGGCCGTGATGTTCGAGATGGTCCAGCACGATTCCTTGCGGATGCCGTCCTTGTTGGAGCTCAGCAGCGACAGCAGACACGACAGCGCGCCGCAGTTGATAATCACCTGCGTCTGCACGTCGTCGCCCGTCACAATGTTGCCGACGGAACGCAGCGCCGGCGTCTGCACCGACGTCGACGCGTGCATCAGCAGCTCCACGAGCCGCCGTGGAATCCCGGCCTCGATCACTGCCTGGATCTTGTCGTTTGACCCGTCCGACAGGTACGAGATGGCCCAGCACGCGTCAATGAGAACCTCGTCGTCCAGGCTGTACACCAGCTTCGAGAGCACCGGCAGAGCGGGTTGAATCTGAACTGTCAGCTGTTTTCTTCCTGTGTCGTCTTCTCTCTTCTGTTCTCTTCTTCTTCCCTCTTCTCTCTCCACGTACCGTGTTCCAGTCCGGCTGCGGCGTCTTGCCACGGCAAAAGTTGCTCAGCGTCCACGTCGCGTTGCGAAGCATGCTAAGCTTCCGGCTGTCGCCCAAAAGTGCCAGCAGCGGCTTGAGCGCTCCACAGCTCAGCACGTAGTCGCGGCACTGCGGGCTGTCGCCAGCAATGTTGCCCAGCGCCCACACGGCCTGCTCGCGCACGTCCGGCTCTGGGCTAGAGAGCAGCTCGACAAAAATGGGCACAGCGCCGGCCTCGATAACCACCTGCGTCTGTGTTGCCGACCCGCTGGCAATGTTGGTCAAGGCCCACGCCGCCTCAAACTGCACCAGCGTGTGTGGCGACCGCAGGAACTCGACAAACCGGCTGACGACACCGGTCTTGATCACTTCCTCAATAGGAGGGTTCCGCTCCTTCGAGAGCAGTTTCCGGAACTTGGTCGTCGCCTGGATCTGGAGCTCGATTTGGTCGGAAAACACGCCCTGCACCATCTGCGGGAGGTCCTCGTTCAGCTGTCACACAGTCAGTACAAGTGCAGCCTGGGATGCAAGCGGCATCAAAAACAGAGACACGACGTTCGCGCAACGCCACGCAGTCTAATCTCACCTGGGACTCGGTCGGGGCCGTATCATCGTCGCTGTCCGGCGCCGCACCAAGCGACGCACCAGGCCGTGCATCACCACTGCCAATACCACGGCGCTTGGCCAAGTTCTCCTCGCGCTTAGCTTTGCGAATTTCCACCTGCTGCTCCTCGCGACGACGACGCAGCTCCTCCGGCTTGAATGTGTTCTTCGCCTTGAACTGCGTCCGCCGATGCTCGGGAATGTACCGTTCCGCCATGGCTGAAAGCTGAGCAAGAGGTTTTTTTGGGTTTGTTTTGGTTGCTCCGCCTGGAGGGGAGAGTCGAGGAGGGGCGAAGGCAAGGATGGGAAGGGGAAAAGGTGACGATGACCCAGAAGAGTATCAAAGAAAGAAAACCGGCCCCACGCAGGACAAAACTGGAACGAGCAGAGGTAGGCTCGGAAAAGGGCAGGTCTCTACAACGTGTTTTGTTTTGGTTGCAGAGAACGAAGAAAACAGAAAAAAAGTGAAGAGGGGGGAAATATTAAGACTTGCCTTGGGTGGAAACGGAAGGGGCGCTTTTTACACTGTGGAAGAGAGAGAAGAAGGAGCCGCCCGCAGTGGCCACTGCGCCGGCAGTGGCCACTTTGAGTCGATGAGGCACTGTATTCCCAGCTCTGTTTCGCGCTGTAAGACAGTGCGCATTTCCTGCCGGTGGGGCCATAGTGGGGTGCAACCTAGTCAGCCAATCTCTTCTTCCGGCCTGACAAACAAGGCACCGAGAATGCCTTCTGTAGTCACGTGTTCTCGAGCCGTAGCAAAAGTGGCGAACCGCGTCCCTTTTAAAATTGACGCGTCTACAGACGCGATTTGGACAGTCCGACCGGACCGGATGCTTCACCTCATGCTACGACAAGTAGCACCTCCTAGTAGGCCATGGCAGTGGCTGTATCGTCAACCTCAGGAGAACATGTCAACGACAATGGCCTCGACCCTGCGTCTGCAGCTGCGGCCAGCCGCCCATTGCCCCCGACATACACAGCCATGTCGGATCTCAAAGACAATAGCTCGAAACTCGGCGCCCTTGTCAGTGTGATAGGCTTAGTCAAAGACTGTCGGCTACCAATAAAGACTAGAGACCGTACGTCGTTTCTGATAGCGGCTTCGATACCTTTGGCTAATTCTCGTTTGCCTACTCTAGAATACAAGACGACGCTGAAACTATACGACATCTCTTTGCAGGATCAATTCACCACTTTTGATCTGCACGTATTCAGCAGTCATCGAGAGGAGATGCCTGTGGTCAGTGCTGCAGACGTCGTGCTGGTTCGACTGGCAAAGGTAGGCTCCCTCTTTTCTCCCGCTGTCCTGCGCTGTCATTAATGCCCAGTCTTCTTATGCAGGTGCAAGACCGTAGCGGAGATATATCAATGATAAGCAATCACGCGACATCCATCTGCGTATATTCATCCGCCAAGTTTCCTCCCGAGTCAGAACTGCCGACGTCTGCTCTACGGCCGCCGACATATAATCCAAAAATGAGCAAGAACCCAGCTACGCTGGAAGAAGGCCGATATGTCTCTTGGCTCTTCCACCACATCAGGAAACTTGACATCCCGGAGCCAGTCATATTCAATGAAATGGTGGCAAAGACAGTGAAAGTCACGGACAAATTCAGCAGCCTGCAGGACGTGACGAATGGTCAGTTTTACAATCTCATCGTCCGGGTAGCGTACAAGCCCATAATCACAAACGGCCATGCATCCCTGTGGATCACGGACTACACCGAGAATCCTCGCTTCCAGGACTTCGATGTGACCGACGACAAGCCTGCAAAGAGCGTTCAGGTGGGCGATGCGCATGGCTACTTGAACAATTCGACCGCCAGAATCAGCAGCAAGCTGCTGTCGGAATGGACTGGGCCGCAGGGGAAGATGAGCATGCAGGTGACCTGTTATGAGCCCCACGCAGAGTACATCCGCAAGTACGTCGCTGTGGACAAGTGGGTAGAACTGGCCAATGTTGAGGTCAAGATGGGCCGCAATGGAGCCTACCTCGAAGGCTTTATGCGGACCGACCTGGCATACGGAAATCCGATTCGGGTCAGCTGCATAGAGGTGAATCCAGAGAACAGAGATTCGGTCGATCCGCGATACAAAGCCGCCCTGCGACGGTTTCGAGACTACAAGGTCCAATGCAAGGTCCTGGAGCAGAAGAAGCGGAAAGCCGACGGCGAGCTGGCGCAGAACAAGAAGTCGAGCAGGGCCAAGGAGCAGCGGAGACTGTCGCGAGCCCGGAAGTATGGCACAAACGCCGCCGGCAACGACGAAGACGGACAGCCGCCCAAAGGGACGATGGCACCCGACCTCAACCACGGCATCGTGTCGGAACACCAGGACCAAGCGACGACGACGCTGGCCGATGTGCTCGAGCCCGTCTGTTGCGAGACGGCCGCATCGGACGACAAGCCAGCCGTGCAGGTGCCGCTGCCGTTTGTCAACGCCAAGTTCCGCGCGCAGGTGCGGGTTGTCGACTTTCGGCCGTCGCGCCTGGAGGACTTTGCCGTCGGCTGGCAGCCCAACGAGCTCGACCTCCTGTCGGACAACGAGGATGACATGGACCGCGATGAGAGCAGCGAAGACGAAGCCCCGCGGCCGGGCATGAGCGGTGGTGCGCCGGTCTCGCTGGTCTGGGAGTGGCGTTTTGCCCTGCTGCTCGAGGATGCGACGCCGTCCGCGACGCCGCCCGCGCGCATCTGGGTCATTGTCGACAATACCGCGGCGCAGATGCTGACGGGCCTGATGGCGTGCGATCTGCGCTGCAACGTCGACGTCCGGGATGCCCTGGACGCCAAGCTGTTTCTCCTGTGGGGCAATCTGGAGGAGGAGAAGCGGAAGCAGCTGCGCGTCAAGCGAGCGGCTGAGGTGGCTGCTGCTGCTCAGCGGAAGGACGAGCAGCAGAAGCAGAAGCAGAAGCAGAAGCAGAAGCAGAAGGAGCAGAAGCAGAGGGCGCAGAACGGAAAGCCCGGACAGACGTTGCTGCCACCACAAGGCTCCTCCTCCGACGAGTGGCACGACAGCAAAGAGGCCCAGCAGAAGCAGAAGCAGAAGCGGGACCAGAACCAGGACCAGAACCAGAACCAGAACCATCCGACAGCTCCCTCGCAGCCCGTCAGCAATCTGCCGTTTGTCTGCTGTGTGCGACAGTATGGAGTGCGCATGCGAGTCCCAGAGACAGGCGACGGGAACGACGACAACGACGACAATGATAATCGTGTGTGGAAACGCATGTTTGCGCTGTTTGGAACCAAGATACGCGATGCATAAAGCCAAGGGGGAACATAGACGGCTTTGCGAAGCTCTTGTAATTTGTCACGATACTACAGTAGAGAAGCGTTGGATTTAGCCTTGGAAAAGCCATTTTGTTTCGTTCCGTTCTTTCATTGCTGCCAAGGCTTCCCGCCGCGATCCCGTATCCATACATGAGAAGAAACAAGAGGTGGAAATGAAAAGTAGATGCAAATGAACCAAGACGGATCACGTGCCATTAGGTCGAGCCGAGGCAGCCCAACCATCTCTGCTCCTTAATCCCCCAGAATACTGTCATCATCGTCGTTATTACCGCCCTTGTCGCCGTCGTCCTCCTCGTCCTCCTCGTCCAGCGCCGTGTCCAGCAGCTCTCTCCGTCGAAGATCCTCCTCCGTACCCTCTTCCGGCTCCGGCGTCGCCAGCAGATCGTCCAGCTCGTCGTCGTCCAGATCGGCCGCCGGTGTGGGCGCACCCATCAGAATCACGTGATCCTCGCTCGCGTCGCCAACATCCAGATCCATGTCCAGATCGAGAGCACCAGCTTCGCCATCAGCTCCAGCCTCCAGCCCAACGTCTGCATCGCCCCCCGGCGTCGTCAGACGCACGCCGCCCACTTGTGGCTCCTTGCCCTTGGCTGCACCCCGGGAATCGCCCTTCTTTCGGCCGTTTGCCAGCAACACCTCGCTGGCCCGTTTCTCGTCCAGGAACGCCACAATCTCCTTGTAGCTGTGGCCCAGCTTCGTTTGGTTGCGCAACAGACGGCGCCGCAGCTTGCCCGCCTGTCCGCCAGAGCTGTCGAGCACCCGCGCCACAATGGCCATAACGTAGTGGCTGGTCAGGTCGCAGAGCGATCGCTCGGCCTTGAGCTCGGCTGCCTGTCGCTCCTCGGTCGATTCCTGCTCGTCCTCATCCTCTTCCTCATCCTCGTCGTCCAACGGGTCCTCGGCCGGCTCCTCGTCTTCCGCCGGCTCGTTCAGCGTCCTCTTGCTCTTCTTGGCAAACGACCGCTCGGCCGCGTCCAGCACCGCCACCAGCTCCTTGACCAGCGTCGAAGGCACCTGGTCGATCAGCCGGCCGAGACCGACATACTTGGCCATCGTTGCCGGCTCATCCAGGTGCTTGCGCAGACTGGCAAACAACACGTGGATGTCACAGTACGACCCGACCGCGTAGAGTCGCAGGTCGTCGTTGTATCCACGCGAAGAGAACGTGTGAATCACGTTCTGGCTAAAGTCACGCTTCAGGATGGCAAGCCGGTCGATCGTTGGACTGGACACGTCCGCCTTGGCCTCGACCGACAGGACAATCGACCGCGTCTTCCACATGAAGTAAAACTGGCAGGCTGCCATGGCGTGCATAGTCAGACCGTCCTCGATGTTATCGAGGTCCTCGTCGACTTCCTCAAACTTGCCGCGGCGTAGTATTCTGACGAGGATATCAATGGCCGCCGACGTCGACTCGGTTCCGGTTCCCTCCTCCTCCAGGACATCCGTGCAGTCCGAGATGGAGGCGAGCTTGCTGATCTTGAACAGCGTCACCGACAGCTCCGTGGCCAGCGTTGCCTTGAGGTTCCGGCGTGCCGAGAGCTCACAGGACTTGTCAAAGTTGCGGAGTGAGTTGATGTTGGCCTCCCAGAGCGCCGATACCCTGCTGTCCACCAGCTCTTCCAGCTCGTCGTACTGGCGCGCGTGCAAAAGGGCCGCAGCCGCCTCCGAGACGACGGCCATGTCTGCATGGCGCGTAAACTGCGTGCAGACCTCGTCCAGCAGAACCTCAAATGTCGATGTGTCCTGTCGCAGCTGCTGGAACACGGCGAGATCGAGTGCCTGCTCCAGCCGCAGAACCGTCACCGCCGTGCTGGGCTCGGCGCCAAACTTGCGAAGCAGCCTCGGCAGCAGGGCCGCCAGCTGCATTGCTGCTGCTTCCGTGTTTTCGGCCGCCGCCTGTGCCGTTGCTGTCGCCGAGGACGAAGAGCTGGCATGCGCACCGCCGTCAAACCGCCTGCGGAGGCGGCCTCCCTGGACACCGGAAGCAAGAGTCGCCTTGGCCGCTGCCGTGAGGATCTCCAGCAGCAGCGCTTCTTGCTTCTCGTCGGGCGCCACTGCAGCCCGGAACGTCATCTCCGTCGTCTTGGACTTGTTGCGGCCGCGCCCTTTGGTCTCCACGCTGTGGTCATATAAAAGGTAGCCGGCCAGGATGTCCCAGTCAGCGACTTCCGGAATCTTGTCCACCAAGACCTGCGTGGCCAAGGCAAGACGGCTTGTCTCCGGCGCCACAGCACCAGTGACCTCGGCAGCCGCATCAAGGCCGTACGTGTGCTCGACATCCTTACTGCCAAGACCCAGCTGCACTTCGTACCCGTACATCGTGTCTGCTAGGCTCTTGACGTAGATCCAGTCGCGCCGTGGCGTGTCCAGCTGCCCGGTTCGGTTCTGGCCTTTGCCAAAGAGTTCCACCATACTCTCTTCGCCGCCCACCTCGTCGAGCTTGATCGACGCGTAGTCCCGGACGCAGTCAGCAAAGTAGTTGACTACGGCCTTCCGTATCCGCACCTCGGAGTCGAAGATGAGCCGGCCAACCTGGTCGATCTCGTCCGGATCCAGCAGTCCTGATGGCCGGAGCTGTTCTGCCACACCAATAGCTGTCACACGAACACCCAAGTCGGCATCTTTGGTGGCCATCTCGATTAGGCGGCCGCGGAATCGGTCGATAAAGTGGCCCATCTTGCCGGCATCGCGCTTGAAGACTCGGCCCAACTGCCTCAGCACCTCCTGCCGCGTGGCCGGGTTCCCGTCCGAGAGCATCCAGCCCAGGTAGCGGAGGTATTCGGGCTGCCGATAGACAGCAGGCAACAGCCAGACCCATGAGCCAAGCGCCTCGATGCATTCCGTCCGGATGCGCGGATCCACGTCGCGGTAGCGGTGCACAAAGACAGTGTCAAAGAACTCCTTCATCAGCTCGGCCGCACGTTCCCGGTTCTTGCCAGCTTCGCGGAGGCTAGCCTCAAATGCTGTCAGTCTCGGGTCCTTGCCCTTTGCCCGGCCGTTCCGTCCTTTCTGCGTCTCGACCTGCTGCGTCATCTTGTTGATCCGCTCATCCAGCTTCTTGGCCACATCGACCAGGCCGTCTAGCATGGCGAGGGCGACGGTCGTTGCGGTGTGGCGAAAGGGGCGGAGTGTGGATGACGAGAGCGATGCCACCCATCGGACCACGTTCTCCATCAGTTCCGGCTGTTTGTAGAGAACTTCGGTGTCGTGCAGCACGTTGATCATCGACTGGAAGAACTGCACTAGAAGCTCTCGAAATGACCGAGATGACCGCGACTTGGCAATCAATGGATACTCGGTGATTTTTTGCTGCATTGGAAACAAGACTTGTCAGCACAACCTCTTCCTTGCTCGTCAGTGTCGAACCACAGTCACGACGCCCTTACATCTTCGTATATCTCCTGTAGCTCCGTCAGCCGGTTGGAACAGTTGTCGGGGTCGTTGATGTCGTCTTCTGTCACGTGGTGGTCGCATCCGGCCGCAGAGAGGATGCAATTGATCAGGTCGGCAACGGCAACCTGATTGCCCGCCTGGTACTTCTCGTACCATCGGGCAGCAACGTCTGCGCTGTCGTCCCCGGATGAAAAGATATCGGCTATCACACGAGAGCGTCAGCAAAATGCAGGCCACGACAAGGGCAGCGTGACGGCCCTTACCGTAAAGCTCGCTCCCATGATCGCCGTCCACTTCGACGGTGACAGCGACTCGGACCGTCTTTTTCGGCCGGGACGGAAGGTTGGCTGCGTGGCTCCCATTGAGCTTGGGCTTCTTGGCGGCGCGCTTCACCGACCGTGGCGGTGCGCTCGCCTTTCTCTGCGAGCGTGAGCGTCTCTTGGCACCGGACTCGTCATCTTCCTCGTCTTCCTCGTCATCATCGTCGTCGTCGTCGGCCGCCTCCTCGTCGTCCTCATTCTGGCTCATGAGGTCCTCCTCTGCCGCATCGGCGTCGTCGTCGCTGTGCGCCAGGCCGTCGCCGAGCGACCGCTTGCGCTTGGCCGTCGGGACGGCATCGGCCATGTATTTGGTCGGTGGCCGCACAACGCGTCCGGACCGCCGCTGTGAGGCCGTCGTCGCGTTTTCGTTTGCGACGACAGCTGCGCTGCTCGTTTCCACATCGGCCATCATCGGTGGTTGAAGAACGACACAGTGCAGCTAGAATACAACAAGGAAGCAGTGGTCGCGCGCAGAACGCGCGCAGCTGGATGGGCAGCGAAGAGTGGATGGTGGGATTTGGGTGTTGAGGGGTGTGAAATTCAAATTGGGAAAAAAGGGCGATGATGCACCAGAAAGATGGATCGGTAAATAAAATAATAATAATAAAATAAAATAAAATGTCGCGTCGCTCGTGGCAGGCGCGACTGCTCCCCCCGTTTTTGAGGGGGAAAGTGCAATTTGACGGCTTAGCTGGCTTTGCGTGTTAACGGTCAGTCTCGGTGCCTGAGGCAATATGCATTTATGGAGCAGCCGGATGATTACGATTATCTCTGCCCCACCCAAGCGGACCCGTTTACAGGGGGTATTGCTAACATTGTACCCTGTCTGACTAGGCCGATTTTAGTGGCAACATATTGCCAAGTACTCGTAAGGCTATTCGGACGGTCGAGCAGCGAGACGCCCAACAGGCAAGGACTGGATGCTGAGCGAGCCGTCCTTTCTACAGTGTATCTGCGGCTTGGCGGACAAGCTCGTCCCCCAATTCCTGGATCCTCTCGTTTGCTCATAATCGTAAGTTCAGTTCGTAAGTTCAGTCAGATGTGCTTTCTTCGTTGCACCACGTGTGCTACTTTTGTCGTGAGTCTCGAAACTCCCGAAATCGGAATGCTGAGCTGGGCAGCTCCATGGATTGGGTTTTGGTTGTACGGCACCAAACAGGGCTGAATATCAAACTTGGCTTTCGTATCATGATCTAAGATGCTATTGTCTGGGAGAGCCATGGGCTGCAAACACTACAAAAAGAAGGAAACGATGAGAAGGTGGAGATGAGTCATGCCAGTCGCAAGACCACCTTGCCGCGTAGATGCCTACTATAGGCCTTTCCAAAGGCAGCCTCGTGCTGGTCCAGCTGGAAGGCCGAGTCGAAGGCGGCCCTAGCCATGCCTGCCTCGATCAGATCCGTGATGGCCTGCAGCTGTCGACTGTTGGCCTCGACAATGAACCAGGCACTGCGAACATCCATGCCCACGCCCGATTCGGGCCTGAACTGGTCGGCCGGAGCAGCCACGCTGATGATGGTGCCGCCGTGGCGTGCACGCGTCCAGGCATAGCGCAGGACGTCGCCGCCGACGCAGTCCAACACCAGGTCGTACTTGTCGCTGCTGTTGTTTCTCTGTGCCGCGTAGTCGACCACGCGGTGGGCTCCCAGGCTGCGGACAAAGCCCACGTTGCCCTGTCCGCAGGTAGCCGTGATGTGGCCGACGCCCGCCAACCGTGCCAGCTGGACGGCCCAGAGACCGACGCCACCGGCCGCCGCGGTGATGAGCACGCGCTTGTTGGCATTGGCGTCGTTGCCCGTGACGCTTCGCGACCACTGCGGTCGGTGCCATGAGGAAGGGGCTGCGGTAGCTGTAGAGAGCGGTGTTTGTCGTCTCGGCTGTGTCCGTTCTGCGGCGGCGGCGGCTGGTGGTGGCGGCGAGGGCCGGCCGAGGCCACCGTGGACGAAGAGCGCCTGCCAGGCCGTCAGAGCCGACAAGGGCACCGTGGCCGCCTCCTCCCATGAGAGGTTCTCCGGCCTCTGGCCCAGCTCGTCTGTCAGGGCGATGGTGAACTCGCGTGCGTTTCCCTGGCGACCAAAGGCGGTGCAGGCGTAGACTTCGGTGCCTGGCTGGAAGGGCGACGTCCTGGGCGCCAGGATGACGGTGCCGGAGAACTCGTAGCCGGGAACGGGGGGCACTGCAGCGGCTGGTGCGAGCCAGCCCAACTCGCCGTTGGTCAAGGCCACGGCGTGGACCTGGATGAGGTGTTCGTCAGGGCTTTGCGGCACGGGCATCGGGAGGCTCTGCAGAGAGACGATGTGGGAGGCCGGGTCGTGGACGAGGGACAGAATCGTGCGGTCGTCGTCATCGTCACCCCTGTCTTCATGTTCTGGTGGCATTTTCGTCTCTGTATGTTGCATACGGCTGCTCAACGTAGGATCTTCTTATCTGTCGGGAATTGTTCAACCGAGTCTCAGTCCACCACCAGGCTGTCGATGACGGATGGGGCACGGTGGTTCAGGGAGGTGAGAGGAAGATGAGAAGAAGAGAAAAAGGAGCTGGGATATGGGAGCATCGAGTTGGGATCAGCACCGTTCGAGTCATATCTCCAGATTGATTTCGAGCATACTGTTTTGTCTTTGAATTTTGCGGGGAGGGAAGCGACGATCGAGTCGTATTATATACAAGGACACAATATGGGGCGCTCCCCTTCATCGGCCGGATAAGGGGAGGGGGAAATGGTAGTAGAGCCTTGCCCGACACACGACAAACATAGTCGGTCTGAAACGGCTCCTTCCAGCGAGAAGGAGCCCCAACAGACGACGCTGCACCAGCCGGTGTACATCCAGGACGATTTTCGTCGGGGTCTGGATTTTCGCCCTTAAAAGCGGGAAAGGGATTCGATCGATAACCAGGAAGAGTCCAATACCCAAGAAAAAGAAACCAATGTCTTAGAATGGGGTCATCAAACGGGAGCGATCCAACCCTTCTGGTCTAGTGACTATGGACGATCTCATGCCAGCTCTTTTCGGCCCGGTCGGTCCTATTTCGAGAGGAGGATGACGCAGACACGACTCCAAGACAGGTCTAGGTGGAAGGGAGGGATTACCGGACAATACGATGTCGACGGGACGGACGACCGCCAGCGTCAGCAGGCCAGGTGACATTGTGGAGGACGGGAGTGGACAGAGGCAGCAGGAAGACAGCCTCCTGCACCTGTGGACTTGAAGCTGCCAGAATAGCAGTGGGGCTTGCTGTATTAGCGGCCGTGGTGCACCTCAGACAAGAAGGCACGCCTATGTGGCACAGAAGCACAGAAGGCCGGACGCAAAAGGAGCAGAGCCTCGGGTGCAAGAGGGGGTGGAAAGAGGTGTTTCCTGGTCCGTGCAAGGAACCACAGGCACGGCAGTGGTGGTAGCGTGCTATTGGTCCTTTCCGGCCTTTTTAGCCTATATTCTCTATTCCTTCTGGCTGTGCCAATCTATGTGCCAGCGATATGTTCATCTAATCTAGCCTTGTCCGATCCTTCTTACGTACTCGCTCCGTATTACTCCTGTCCTCACGACAGGCGTTGCTTCCTGTTCTTTGGTTGGCTGCCGCCTGCACAGACGATGGACAGCGGCTCTTCTGCTGTCGCATCGACGATGCTGTCGCCAAGACGCACTCCCGCTACAGCAGGGGATCTCGCTCGCTGATGCTGCCCGGGACAGCAGTGCAGCCACTGTCGATGCCGTCGATGCCGTCGCCGTCTTCGACCTCCTCGCCGCTGCCCTTGTACAGGACAAAGTGCTGGACGATAAAGAGGATGTCGTAAAAGATGGACACGTTGCCGAGCAGCAGCTTGACGGGGTTACCAGTCAGGCCGGACCAGTCGCCCTGACGGTAGCTGTCGAGCAGCAGCTGGATGATGCTGAGCACGCCGCCGACCGAGTCGAGGATGATCTGCACGATGCTCCAGCCGTGCGTGCTGCGGTTGCGCCAGTTGACCAGCAGCTGCGGCGAGTACTTGATCAGCGTGATGACCAGTTTGACGTAGCCGAGCGCGTACACGACATCGAGCCAGGCCCACGCGCCGGCCGGCGAGCCCACCGCTGAGCCGCTGTGCTCCAACAGGACCACGGCCACGAGCACACCGATCACGACGACCGAGCCGGCCGCCACGAACAGGATGAAGCGCGACGGCCGTCGACGGACGCCCGCACCCGGGCCGGCCGCGATCTGCCACCAGGACGGCACAAAGTACTGTGATGCCGTCACGAGCGAGAGTGCAAAGGCGTGTGTCGCAAAGGCCACGTCGTTGAACGCGACCGTGGGCGCGAGCCCGTGGTGGCGCGCCGCATATTCGCCCCGGACGGTGGTCGAGTAGCGCAGCGCGACGTTGGAGAGCAGGTACGCGAGGAAGCCTAAAACACGCGTCAGTGTCAGCAGCAAAGGGAACAAGAGCAGACTGAGCTACCGAGCGTATTGATAAACGGAAAGTCCATTGTCGTTCCGCTCGTCGACCGACGGCGGGCATTCAGCGTCGGCTGTGGGTAGAACGAGAGCGACCAGGCGATCGTGTAGACCCAGCCGCACAGGCTGGAGACGAGGCCCAGAACATCCATGGCTACTGCTGCACGGCCGCTTGATTGGTCTTGGTGTGTGTTGGGGTAATCAGGAGGGAGAAGAGGACGGCGAGGTTGCATTTTCGCCGCTGCCTAAACTTGCGAGACTGCTCGTCAGCCGCTGCTCGTGTCCATAGTGCGAAAGCCCCTCTAATTCTGCCGGCCTGTTCAACCCCGATGGCGTCAACGGCTTGCTGGCCACCCCGTTGCACTTTTTCGCCTTCACACGGAACTTGCATCTTCTTCATTTGTGAGCGAGTGCTAACTAAGCGCCCGAAGCGGCAGCGCATACACCGTACAGGCGCTAAGACCCTAGCAGCACACTCGCCCCCGCGCCTGCCGTCTACTTGTCTTTTCTATGTGCAGAAAAAGGAAAGGCCAATACCAGGACAGAAGGAAAGGACGACGGACAAAAGAGAGAGAGAGGGGATGTGAGAAACAGCACAGCAGATAACCACACGGGAAGAACACAAAGAAACAAAGAAACGACAACAACTTGTCGCTTGTATCCTAAAACGCCGGATGCCATATTATCTTACCAGAGCCAGGAAAGCCCTTGTCTCCCCTCTTCCCCTCACGAACATTTTGTCTGCCTTTTTCCCATACGTGCGAAATCCCGCGACGACGAAACCGGGCCCAGAAGCATCAAAGATCCGGCCATCATGCCCGGCCGCTCAGGCTGCTGGGCAGCGACTGCCAGCCCTTCTGGTCCGGCAGCCGCAGCTTGCCAAAGTTCTCGTCCAGGTCCAGAATGATTCGGAGTGCATTGCGGCTGCGCATCACAGGGCTGGAATCGACCGCGCCCGCACCCGACAGCAGCAGCTCCTTGTTCTTCTTGTTGCTCTGGCCCGGGTACGGGAGATGGTTCTGCAGCACCTCATATGCCGCCAGCGTGAAGCCAAACTGTGGCGACGACCGCAGGATACGTGCCGGCCCGCCCTTGAAGAAGGCCTTGAAGCCCTCCTCCTTCCAGATGGTGCTCGCGGCGTGGCGCAGACCCGTGTACTGCGTGTCGCCCTTGCGTGCCTCCACCTGCAGTCGCGTCTTGATCACATCGCACGGCGTCGTCAGGTATGCAGCCGGCATGCCAGCAATGGCGCCGGACGTCAGCAGCTGCCACACGTCCAGTTTCTTCGTCTTGGACTCGCCAAACAGGTCCTTCTTCAGGTGGCTGTACGTCGGGAAGTAGATGCACGAGAACGGCACATCACGCAGCAGACACGCCGACGCACCCTTATACAGGCCCACCAGGCCTAGGTTGCGGATGATCCACATGGCCGACCGTCTGGGCGCACCCTCGACACTCTTGGCCACCTCGCCTTGCACCTGCAGCCGGATCTTGACAATCTCCAGCGGGTTCGTGAAAACCTGGTCGAGTTAGGAGGAGGGGAAAGAACAAGAGAACAAGAGCAAAGGAGCTGAAAAGCTCACCACTTGACAGGCACCAGCACTACCACCCGCCAACATCTCGTGTCCCACCCAGATGCTGCCGTCCTTGCGCGTGAACCAGCCGCGCACCAGGTCGTTGACCGTCAGCTTGATGGCTTTTTCCGGCGCCACACCCACGAGCTGTGGCAGCACGCCGGAGTACAGGCCCACGAAGCCCTCGTTGCGCACCACCTTGCGGAAACAGTCGATCGAGTTGTTGTACAGGCGCTCACCCGGCCGGGCGTCACGCTGGTTCTGCATGCGCGTCTTGACCAGATCGATCGGGTACACCATCAGCGCGCCGAACGCGCCAGCTATGCTGCCAAGACCAAAGTTGTACGCCGACTCAAGCGCGTCCGACAGGAACGACCTGGCCGCCGACCGCACCTTGGGCTGGCTCGCGCCCGCGCCGACCACAGCAGCAGAGGCGGCCGAGGACAGATGTGCTTCCTGGCTGCGCCATGACGGGTCGAGCACCTTGGCAAAGTCAGCCATGCCAAGCCGGCCCGACGGCTCGTCAATGCTGGCAAAGTGGAAGAGAATGTCGGCCTCCATGGGCGTGAAAAGGGAGAAGCGCGCAGTGCGGGCGGCCTGGTTGAGGAAGTCGGTGCGCGTGATCTTGCCGTCGACAGCCTTGGCGCATGCGCGTTGGACGATGAGCTCGACAAGGTCCATCTCGGTCACGACGTTCTGGAAGGCCCGCACATTGGCGTACGATACCTTGCTGCCCTGGGAGATGTTGCAGAGCGTGTGCAGGTGCGCCAACAGATGGTCCGACAGCTTGTGGCGCGCCGTCTCGACGATGATGCGCTCAAACTCCTGCGGCTCAATGTAGCCGTCGCCGTCACGGTCGAGCACCTGAAAGGCCTGGCGTATGCGCTCGCCCTGCAGGCCGCGAAGCATCTGCGAAAACTGGGCATAGTCCAGGTCGTGACGCTTGCGCTTGTCGCCAATATACAGCCGGGTCCACTCGCAGTCCCAGTTGAACGGGATGCTGTCGGAGCCCTTGTTGAGCTCGTACAGCCGCCGGAAGTCGTCATAGCGGACGGTGCCGAGGCCCTCGACGTCGAACAGCCGGAACGCGATCTCGTACTCGGCGTCGGGCTTGGCCAGAATATTCTCAAAGT
Organism: Grosmannia huntii; assembly: GCA_019925595.1. Classification (NCBI taxonomy): domain Eukaryota; kingdom Fungi; phylum Ascomycota; class Sordariomycetes; order Ophiostomatales; family Ophiostomataceae; genus Grosmannia; species Grosmannia huntii. The sequence continues at coordinate 126,005 of JADHKJ010000018.1, forward strand.
ACGCCCAGTCGGCCAGGGACACGCGGCCGCGACGTTGGCGGTCCACGACCGGAAAGAGGATCGTGTACTGCTCCCGCTGGATTTTGTGCTTTGGACAGCATGTCAGAAGGCGGACGTGCGAGACCGTGGGCAGAGAACGGGGGACTGTCACTTACAAAGTCGGAGCCCTCGGGCGCGACAGCATCGAGAAAGTGGTCGAGCTTCATGAACAGCTCTCCGGTCTCGGCATCCTTGACGGCATGCTTGAGGAAGCGGATTCGTGTTTGCGCCGACAGCTGTGACGGCTGCTCATGGCCAATCAGGCCCTCCGTGATGACCTCCTTGACCGTGGGCGTTGCGAGCGACATTGTGGTAGAGGCCAGCGAGGTGAGCGAGCACCATATGAGTTGAGTCACTGGTCGAAGCAGCGGACGGTCACAGCAGTGGTGGCGGTCAGTTTTATTTCTAGCATCAGGGGCACGGACTGCCTGTCTTTCCCCGTTCACAGAAAAAAATAATTAAATCAAATAGGCTAAGAGGGAAAGCGGGAAAAAAAGGAAAGAATGTAGGAGGTCCCCAGTTTTAAGGTAGCGCGTGTGGAGCAAAGGAGAGCGTATGGACAAAAGTCGCAGGTAGACGCGAAGGCTGTAGGAAGAGCGGGAAAAGCAGGAAATAATCTGGTCGGCACTGCCAGAGGACAGTCTGTCGTCTCGGTGAGACAGGAGCAAAAGCGTTCGTCGCTGTTTACTGCTCGGGCGGTGTCGAGTTTTTTTTCTGCCCGTACACAGGAAGAATTGGCGCGGCCTAGAATAGCGTCCGCTGTGTTTGCGCTTCAGCGGTTTGCGGCCAGGGTTCGCTACGATGACTCAACGCGGCCAGAAATTGGCCAGAAATCGGCCAACATCTGTCCATAAAATGTCGCTTGTCCGGAGACGACACGTTCTGCCCGGTCTCCACGAGTACATGACTCGGCCCTTTGCCAGGGAGCATCCGCAAAAGCGCTCGTTGTCCTCGCCATACGCTGTCCTACTTACATGGTAGTATCAGATCAGACTTTGGCGATGCCCACCCAAGTATGGGCCATCTGCACAAAGCTTGGACCATGCTCCCATGGCTGGCATCCATGTACTCTGTAAGATAGTACGTACTTCGTAGCCCTTCGACCGAGCTGCACAGGGCGAAGGGAAGCTGCAGCACGACAAGGAGCAGCAGCTATCATCTACTTCGTACATGGTAAGATACCACAATAGGCGCCCTGTCGTGGGGGACAGCCCGTGTCGACTTGCCCCATTTGGGCTATTAGGACAGGCTGCTTCCCCGGAACACTCGGACGCCGCGACGAGAGACAGTCCAGAGGATGCAATGCATTGCCGGGAAGCCAGGAGCTGAAGTAGGCCCGTGTCATCAAGTGGGCGTAACCAGTCATCGGCCAGCGGTGAGGACTTCCGCCTGGAACTGTTGCAAGATTCCGTCTTCGGAGATAACCCATTGCATCCAATCCTCTGCACGGAGATTGTCCATGCCGGCGTTCAATGCACCGAGCCAACCTCTTGATCCCCCAGCTTTGAAATAAACAGCCTCGTATCTTGTATAATACTCCGCATTGGACGCGATAACTATAGCCTGCAATCATGACCATTATTCAACTCACAACTCCCATCCCCACACTTGACCGCATCCCTTGCTTTCACAATTACCTGTCTCGCAAGTCGCGCTTCACTATGCCGAGCAGTACTGTACAGAACCTCCGCTCTCTTTTTCCCGCCCTAGCGGCTCGAGCCGCCATCTTGGTCCCTACCGCTCGCAGCCCTGGATCTATTCGCTAAACGCCGTCCGTAGTATCCCCCAAATGCAGTAGCACCTCTCACCCGCGCTGCATGCGAAGAGAGTCGAGCCCGAAAAGCGCAAAAAAGAGAAACAAAAACCGACAATAAGGAAAAGGTACAGAATTATCGTGTCTCGTAAGGTCGTCATAGAAAGAAGACAGCCAACACAGACGGCCCGGTATGGGTGGTTTCTTCGAGGACAACTGTGCTGGGTAAACAGAAGAGAAAAGCAAGAGACGTGCGACGAAAACTGGTTGCCACACAAGCCAGGAGACCGCACAGCGAGCATGCTTCCGCAAAATGCAAAATCGTAAAGAACACGCGGACTAAATCCACTTGTAGATGATGTTCATGTCCCAATCGAGTAGCCGTCTAAACAAGGCAATATTATGGTAGGGAACGAAGAACTGCCGATCTGCTGAGCTGCCGACCGCCCCGGTTGAGGCTCGGGATGTTGCATGGAGTCATCAAGGACAGTGTGCTTCCTTTCAGCTTTGCGCTTGGATCAGCATGTCCAGGTGATTGGAGCAGAGGGGTCCAATAGAATCGCCCAGGTTGTCGGTAAACGCGTCCGTTAGCGACGACCGTTGCCGATGCATGTGCGGAGGTGGCATCGAAAAGCCCCTGCGGAGCTCTTCCTCCACGAAAATGGATGCCTTCTTGAACTTGTTGCTGGCGTATTTCTCGTAAACAGCGGCATGGTGTGCTCGTGGATCGCGGCAGCAATGAATCATCACATTGGCCAATGGCCGGACCTGACTCCACGTGTAACCAGAATAGTGCGTGTGGGCCATAGACTACATGATCCATTGTTAGCCCTGGTGAACGTTAACCACGCAGAGCTTGAGGGACTTACCCAATCGCCTTTATGAAGCATGAGGCGCGCGAGGCAGTGAGATCCGGCAGCCAAGAAGCTGGCTGGGCTGGCCACAAATCGCTCGTCCATGACGGCCACCTCAAGGAAGTACTTGGCCAAAGTTCGTGTCTCCAGGTCGTAGTCGTCCGCCTTGCTAATGCGACGAAGGAAGCTCATGGGACCGGGCCAGCCAAGCTCAAAGCCAAGCATACTGAGCATGAAGCGCTCGGCCTTGAGAATCTCATCCGCAGTGTAACCGCCGTCGACCATGTACACGATCTCCTGAATCGACGGACAAACGATCTCCTCGTATTTCGCTGCGATGAAAATAGCCGTGGCGCCGACTAGCTGCAGCTTGTTCACGGACACGATTTTGGACGACAAAAACCGATCAATGTAGTTGACCGTCAAGAACAAGGTTTCCGGCAGCAGATTAAAGCGTGCGTGGACTTGGATCAGCCACTCCATTAACACAGCTCGCATCGACCACTGGATATCTGTCTGCATGTCCATATAGTGAGGACTAGGAAGCATCTTCGCCTGCGTATAGGGTCAGTCTCTCGTACTTTGATGCAAGAAAAGGCAAAAGGCAGAAAAATTTACCTCAAGCTCCCGCATGTAGTCATTGATGTCTTCTCCATATTCTGCGACCATACTAATGTCCCATGCTTCGTCATCGATCTCCTCGGGGGTCAGGGACGCCTCGACAATGGACCGTGCAAGATCTAGCTCGTTCTGGATTCTAGCCGTCACTTTGGGCATCATGACAGTTGTCAGGCCACCCGTCGTATTGTCGCCTAGCGAGCGGAAAGAGTGGGCGGTTGTGTAGCCCTGCTCCTCGTAAAAATCGCCGTCGTCGTCCCACGGCTCCTCTGCTTCAGCGGCACCATTCGTTGGAACTGCGGGAACTTCTGAGAGAAAAGACAGATGCTCATCTTCCGCCGTGTCAAACTCGCTCTGGGCCAGTGGTGCCTGCTCTTGTGATTGGTGAGCCTCGGCTGCCGCGTCTTCGCCGTGGGCCTGAACATTGTCGGTATTGTTGTCCGAAACAGGCATCCCAATTCTCGTGATGGCTTCAACGGCGTCAACATATGGCACATCATCGGTGTCGGCGTCGTGGAAGTCGCGTTCGATGAGACCGTCGAGTTCGCGGTCGTCGGCAGTCTTGCCGTCCTTGAAGACAACAACATCCTTCAGTTGCGGACGGTCTTCCGGAAGCCGGCTCTGGGTTCGGCGTAGTATCTTCTTTTGCACCTGATGGTCCAGTGCGTTCTTAAGGCAGGGCTGGCTCTTGTGCTGACGAGGGCTTTGTTTGACCCTATTGACGTTGCTATGATGGGCCAAGGAAGCCGACGCCGGGTAGTTGCCATCCGCGATTGTAGCGACAGCAGCATGTGCACCGGCTACCTTGCCAATCTCGTTGTTGGCACTGAAGGCTACGCTGGTCTGCTTCACAGCACCAATATGCGTTTTTCCATTCTGTGTCGGCTGGGGCCGTACAACGTTTGTGTCTGCAGTGGCCAAGGCAACCGCAGAACCGCCGATCTTTGCGCGTTGTGCAGGTGCCAGAAATCCAGCGGATTGAGCTGTGTTCTCCTTTCCGCCAGTAACAGAAGGGATCACGGATGCGGTGCTGCCCACAATTGCAGTGGATTTGAACCCATAGAATGTCATGTCAGGAACAGACCTCAGGACATTACTGACGTCCCCAAAGGCTGTCCGTTTTGCGTTGGGCTTGAGACCTTCTCCCACAGACTTGGCTATGGGGGCAACGATAGCTTTGTTTCGTTGGTCCATGCCAAACATAGCAGGAATCATGTTTTCGCTATTAGCCTGGCCGAAGCTGGGCTGTGGCCGTGTAGGGCGCTGGGGCTGATGCGGCGAATCCGGTTGTTAGCTCTTGTTCGAAACGTATATGTGCAAGCAACTATCAAAAGCGGTTTGTGGGTGACAGCAACGATATGCGATCGGACGGAGTGGGTATGTACCAGCAAACTAGAGAAGGGACAGGGGGAGAAACGCGAAAGAGGCACCGGCCAAGAAATACAGATGTGCAGGGACCAACAACACGGATGTGGTAGTAGGAGTGGTGAGAAATGAAAAGGGGAATGGCGGGTGGGTCAATAATTCAGGAAGTCGTGAATGGCATGCGATGGAGGGACCACGGGATAGCGAAGATTTGGTACAAGAGTACTTTGTAGTGTTTGTAATTCCACAGAGACCCAAGCGAAAGGAGCGCAGCGATCGGGAGACAAAGCGGATACATGTAAATCACCGCAAGGAAAGAATAGACTTAGAGAAGCTCACCTTGGCATCCATGATTGAGGGGTGGATTGGAAGCTAGTATAGATGAAGTCGTGAAAGCAAATACGGATTGTCCACCCGATAGCTTTAGAGCTGGAGCCCACTAAAGGGGAGGATCGATGCTGTGAGGAATGCTTAATCGTGTTGGCCTTGCTAATGCTGGCTGAGCGAGTCCGCGGTGCTATTGTGGTAAATTTGTGAATGCTGAGGAAAGTGGTTGGAAAGCCTGAGCTGATGTTGACATGAATCAGACGACCGAGTCAAGGTCAAAATAATATGCCGAATAGCTGGGTAGGAACCTCTAGGCGCTATGTCTCCAGGAGTTTGATGAGCGGCGCAAGTGTCGTATCGGTTGGGTTTTGGTGGAAACTGACGACTTTTCCCGATGGCGAGATTCTTAGCACAGACAGGAACAAGAACAGAGGTCGGAGTACAAGGTTGCAGTAGGAGGGGGGAGAAAGAAAAATTGAGAATGGAGAAGAAAGATGGACGAGTGAGGGGAAGATGGGGGGAGGGGAGAATAAGAAGTAGTGAGAGAACAACAACAAAACAACAAAGATAGTTTAGAGAGGGAGCTGGAGAGAGAAGCTGTGCAAGAGTGGGGATCGCCTGGCGGGACAACAAGGATGCTTGGTTGGGAAAGAATTAAGAGAAATAAATGGGGTCAAGAGAGTCTGAGCTGACGTGCACGATACGAAAGCAGGCTGGCCCCAGCAAGGCGAAACGGGACAGACAGGCCAAGCGGAAGACGCAGTCAATGGAGGAAGGGTCAGCAGCCAAAGAACTATGATGGGCGCCTAGGAGGGAGGAAAGAGGAAGGCCAGAAGAGCGTTCTTTGTGATGGCGGTTGTGATGGCGGTTGTGAAGGGGAAAGTGAATTGGCTGCTTGCCCGCAGCTCGAGGAAAAAAATAAAGGTTTGGGGAGGAAAATGGCGTAGCTGGGCAAATTGGCGAAGCAAAACAAAGAAGGTGCATGGATGGGGCGTGGAACATACCGTGGCTGCGGGTCGCGACTGCCCTGTTGGGAGGTCTAATCTGTAGAGGCGCCGAGAAGTGTGTTTGCGGCGTGGATGGATGTCGCACTTGGAGCGGCGGGTTTGTTTTGATGTGTTTTTGGGCCAGTGCTTTGCATGTGTGCTGTTGCCGGGGCGTCGATCTGCGCGTGTTTAACGGCAAGGCAAGGACGGGTGATGCACGCAAAACAGCAGGGGCGACGGGGAGGGGGGACTACGACGTACGACGTCTGTTGTGGAATGCGATGCAGAGTGGATGTTGACTCCTCTGGCAGCTGCTAAGCACGGCACGCAGCAAATGGGCGGCAATGCAGGCAGAAGCGCAAGGCATGCGACGTCTCCTCTTCCTGCATCGGGGCGTTTCTTTGTTTATGAACCGTTCTCGCTCGCGAATCGGATTGGCCCACTCGTTGCTGTGGGCTGGGAGGAGACCAGGGGTGTATCATGTGGCGCACGGACCATGCAATGAATGTGCGCGATAAGTATGGGTCCACGGCGCTGGAGATTAATCCGTGCCGGTGACGTTTTACAATGTACCTATGTATCGCAACGTGCTTTGCCCAAGATGAGCTAGTGTGCCCCGCTTGGCGATCGTGGATGCGTATATGCCCCTCCATTTATCGTGCACGGGCCACTGCGCGTCTTCTGAAGCTTGCCGTCTTGCAGAAAATGGGCAAGCAACAGCGCAAAACTGACGGTGTGTAAGAGAGTATTGCATAGACGAGTTATACGTGTCTTTGCGAGGATATGGGTACTATTTCTGTTCGGATAAAAGTGCCGGCGTGGGGCATTTTGACGCGCCGTTTCATTACGGGGTTCCGGCCATTGGCCGCTGCCGTCCAGTTACCAAATTGACACGTCGTCACGTGATGCACTTTGACAGACTTGGCGGAACTTTGCGCTGTTTCATGATGGGCGCCTACGGTGTATGAAGACTGATTGGCTGCGCAACGGCTTTTTCCCCTCCTTTCGTTATTTTTTCAGCAGTCGTGCGCATCGTCTGCCCTTGTGCATCAGGTGAAGCCATTATGCCACATCTGGTATGACATATGCCAGACGAGCGGGAGGAGGTAAGGGACGAGAACGAGAGAGCGGTAAGAGAAAAGGAAGGAATTCCGATGTTGGAAAAGGAAAGGCGTCCCCGATCAGTGGCGCCGACCCCTCCCCGCTTTGCTTGGTTGGCGCCCGTCTTTTGCGAAATGCGGCATTGGGCGGCCAGCTGTCACGGCCCGGCGCACTTCCCCCTGTATTTATTACATTTTCCCACCATTCTCGGGGAGCCAGTCAGAGCACTGGCGCATTCTCGTGTGTGAAGCAAAGGAGGAAATGGTTTGCGGAATAAATACGGGCCAATTGTGGTTACCTTTTTTGCTTGAGGGGAAGTGTAGTGACACTGCATATTTTCATGTTTCCTTCTTGCCGGGCTGGTCTCTGCAGCTTAGAGGGGGGTGGTTGGTCTTGTTCTAGGCCGGTTTGCATTGGCACAATGTGGTTGGCGTGCCTCGCTCTTTTGTGGCCGGCTGGACAGCACATCATGCCATCGGCCGTGGACACGAACAGGCAGAAAAGTGTGCGCTGTCGTCACTTTCCCAACAGATGCGGTGTGGTGCACGAGCCGAATGAGTTGGCTGCATTTCGTTTGGTGGTTTCAGCGCATACAGAGTAGGCGGACCTTGGCGCGACGAGGCGCAATCGGCGGCAGAGGGGCGAAATGAGCGGAAGCGCATGAAGGAGCGAGATAAGCTGGCCGTTTCAGCAAAAGGACAAAAGGCAGAGGTCGAGAAGAGGGAGCAGGTTGCTCGATAAAAGGCGAAAAAAGTGCCGCAATTTCCCCTCGTTCGCACGGGGAGAAACAGGCCAGTGGCAACTTTGACAGGAGCTTTTTTACGTGTTTCTTTTGCCCCATTGGGCCAGTCGGAGAGCAGGGGAGCGGTTTGTGTGCGGAGCGCAGAATGCGACAAGAAGGGAAGAGGAGAGAGGAGAGAGGAGAGAGGAGACGGAGGAGAGCGTGTGAGGGTGAGAGTGAATGGGAGAGTGAGAGAGCCAGCGAGCAAGCAGGAGAGAGAGGCAAACGGAGCATCACGCATCACGCATCTCGCTACGCGATGGGCATTGGGCAGCCAATATGCAAATGCGGCTTTGCTGGCTGCCCATCTACGCAGATATACATAGTGTTATGTGCGACGACGGCAGGCGCAGGATCAATACCGATCGTTCGCGGGAAGGCGGTGACGACCAGGCACTCCACCCAAGCATGCTGGCTGGCTCGTCTGTTCCAACGCCCCATCAAGGTGTGTGCGAGTGTGTGTGGGCGTTCTCCAGGCGCGCGCACCGATGGGCATCCGCGGACGATCCCTTTACGACGTCGTATGCGCAGGCAGGCGGTCTGCGTAATCGTTGCGAGAGAATGGATGCGATTATTCCTACCAGGTGGTGCGGATCTGGTGGGACTGTGGAGGAGAGGGAGGGAGAGAGAGGGAGAGGAAGAGGAAGGGGAAGGGAGAGGGAGAGAGAGGGAGAGGGAGAGGGAAAGGGTAAGTGAGTGAGAGAGAGAGAGAGAGAGGGTGGCAAAGCGAGAGACAGACACCCAAGACGAGAAAGAAGCGAAGACGAACTGGAACCGATTTGCCCGCGTACAATGTCGACAAGGAAAACAAATCGCGGAAACAACAAACAGCAGAGTCATGCGGTCCTGATTCGACAAGACGTCGCACCTGAAACGGCCCAGGCCCAATGACGGTCACGGCTGCGTGCCCCGACACGGTCGTCTCCATGGCCCCAGTCTGTCCGTCTGGACGATGAGCTGGCAGTGCGGCCAATCCGGCCTGCCCTGCAGGTTGCTCTGTAGACGAAGCCCCGTGCCCGTGATGGCGATGGGGCCGGCAATGCGCCAGCACTGATTGCAGCGTGAGATGGTGCTCGCGTACTATTCCCGATAGGCATCACAGCATCTCCACACGGACCAGAGACCTATCTTTTGGGCATTGAGGGTAGGGGAAGGGGTAGGAGATGAGGGAGGAAAAGGTGAAGAAGGAGAAGGAGAAGAAGGAGAAGAAAAAGAAGAAGGAGAAACAGAAGAAGCAGCAACATCAGAAGCAGCAACATCAGAAGCACCACCACCAAAAGACCCCCTCAGTATCGAACTAACGATGCTGGTTGCGCCAGGTCGCTGCCGCCGCGTCTCCCCTAGCGACCCGTTTGGGTCTGGCTCGCCAGAGTCACAGTCGCCCATGCGCCTTGCGCCATTGGCCACTCAGTCCCGCTCGCTACGGAGCAGTGGTGAAGAGAGCAAGAGAGCAAGAGAGCAAGAGAGCAAGAGAGCAAGAGAAGAGCAATAGCAGAAAAAGAACAAGAACAAGAACAGCAGATGCATCTAGCCCTCAAGGCGCTTCCCTCGCAGCTGGCGTCCGGCGCTACGATGTGTCGCCAGCGATGGATCTGCGCCGGTTCGCCAGAGAGGCCCGTTTCTCTACATGGCCATCGATCTTCGACCCTGCTGATGCGCTCCCGCGCTCGGCGCCCCATGCCCTGCAGCGCGGTGCTCCAGACGATGTGCTGTGCGAGAGAAGATAATAAAAAAGGAAACAGGAATATAGGAAGACAGGAAACAAGAAACAAGAACCTTGGCCATTCATGTGCAATGCCCAGAGAAGACACCCCCCAAAACGCCTGTGCACCAGCGCCGTCCCCCGCCTGTAGTCCCTGTAGTCCCCCGAAACCCCCTATGCCCCCCGGAACAGAGGCCTGTACTGGCTGGACCGGGCGGCTCCACCCAAAGGCGAAGGAGCGAAAAATTGCCCACCTTCCAGGCCAGGTCAAACCCTTCTCTCTTTTCCACTCTCTCCAGGATTCCTCGCCAACACCCCCCCTCGACCATCGGGCACGCAGCGACCACCAATCTCTCTGGTAAGACGGCCGTGCCTCTCGTGTGCCTCTCGCCCTGTCTGCCGGCCTTTCTGGCATCTCGCCTGCCATTTTCTGCCATCGGCCTGTCCTGTCCGTGCCAGCCTTTTCGCCTGCTGCATTCTGGCCAGAGATCCGGTCAAAAAGCCATCGACCCCGGCATCGTCGCCGTCCCGACTGCCAGCACCGTCCCTGGCTGCGTCCGGTATGTTTCTCCGGCTCTCTCCCTGCACGCGATCGTGTCTGCATGCGTTTTTCCGGCATCCTCGCCGTCCCGGCCTGGATCGATGCCCTCGCTGGCTGCGGCTCTCCGCCCAAGATGGCCCACTACTGCCTCCCAAAACTGGCCATGGGCCCTGTCACCGCCGTCTTCGTCCCCCTTCCCGACGTGCACCTCGCTCCATTTCCCCGGCCCTGTGTCGAGCGAGTTCTCCTGCTCGCTCCTGCTCCGGCTTCTCTATGTTTTGCTGACGTCCTTGCCGTGCTGCAGAACCTGCCACAGCGGTTTCTGCGCTTCCGCTCTGCGCCGGCCTAATCCGTCTGCCTCTGCAGACCAGCAGCCACCCACAGCTCGTCCGACCACTCACAGACACCCTCTCTCTCCCACACGCACACACACACACGTACCCATCTCAAGAAGACGCGGGGACGAACAGAACACACACTGCTCCGGTCGACTGTTGCGCTCATCCGGATAAAACAAGACGAAACAGAGAGAACAGAACACGAGATTCAGGAGAGTGGGCACTGAGAGTGGTGGGCTTCCCTTGTCGCTGCTGCTTCTGCTGCTTCTGCCTCTGCCTCTGCCTCTGCCTCTGTTGCCGCTGCCTCTGCTGCCGCTGCTACTCGCGGGCTGGGCCACTCTGTCGGCCCCAACACGCTGCTTCTCTTCCTCGCCGCTGCCCTTTCGACCCAAACCAGCCCATTCACCTGTCCCATCTCCCCATCTCCCACATCGTCCGTCGCCCGCTCGTGCGATGGACTACAGTCATACTGCCCATAGCCCCGGAACCCCTGCAGCCATGTCGGGCATAGGCGCCACTCCAGGGCCGTCTGACCCCAAGACGGTCCGTTTCCAGCTCATCACACCCGATTCACCGCACACCACCGCCCGTCTGCCAATGCGCGTGCAGATCTACCCCCACGATGCCACAGACTCCATCGTCACAACGGTCAAGAACTTTTACGGGCTCTACTCGAGCCCGACCAGCTCCAAGGGCGTCAGCTTCGAGGACGAGGCCGGCAACACCATGATTGCTCGTTACGAGAACTTCCGCGACAACATGGTCGTCTACGTCCGCGTCATTGAGGAGCCGGCCCTCTCGCCCAGCGCCTTTGCCACCCGCAGTTATCGCTCGCCGCCTGCCGTGGCCGCCGGCGAGTCCTACGACGAGCATGTCCGTGATCTGGATGCTCCCTACCATCCGTCCTATGCTCCCCTGCACCATCACCACCACCTGCACCACAACGACGAATTTATTGCGCGCCCTGGCTCTCGCACGTCGCGCAAGCGTAGCCTGTCGCCCAACAGCGTCCGCGGCCGCCGGAGCGACTCGGCCAGCACCAATTCCAAGAACCGGTCGCGTTCGTCCCGGAACCGTGGCGTCGCCGGCAGTGATGTGTACGGTGGCGACAGCCTGAACGGCTACACTAGCGGTGATGGCGCGCCTGGCTCTGCCACCGGCCGTATCAAGGAGCAGCAGTCCATTGGCAACACCGAAATCAGTGTCGAAAACATTGTTGAAGGCGGCCGTCGCAAGAGGGCCAAGTTTGAGAGCTCAGTATGTTTTGGTTTTGTCGCGTCTTGCGTCTTGCATCTTGCATCTTGCATCTTGCATCTTGCATCTTGCGTCTTGCATTTTGCTTCATGCGTCTGCATCTCAATGTGCTAACACTCTCAGGAACTGCCTTTGTTTGCTCCTCCCCAGATGCCTGCTGCGACCTCCAACCCTTCCGTTTCGCCCGCCCGCCGTTCGGACCACCGGCCGTCGCTCCCTTTTGTCTACCCTGGCCAGAACCCCTTTGCCGGTGCCGGCGCCCTGCACTCGCCGCAGAGCCATCACACACACTTTGGTCAGAGCGGCATCTATGCCACGCCCGGCTCAGACGGCCGCCGCACGCGTGCCAGCATCGGCTATTCGAGCGTCGGTGCCAGCATGGGCGTCCTTCCCACGCCCGACCCTACGGTCAGCTCAGTGTCAGAGGAGGACAAGGACGTGGCCATGCAGCTCATGCGTCTGGGCGAGATGTCCAACTTTTCCTACGGCCGCACGTCGACCTCGACGCAAGACGACACCTTCAGCGGCCGAGCAGACGCAGCATCGTCGACGGGCGCCACGAGCGACTCGGACAGCGACTGTGACTGCGACAGCAGCCTTGCGGGCGGTGACTCGGACGATGCGCAGGCCAAGCGCAAGCAGAAGCTAGACGTGGACGGAATGAGCCGGAAGATCTACCAGTCGGTCGAGAGCGGCTACAACGGCGACATGGACGTGGACGAGAAGACCAAGTCACCCGTGCCGACGCCAGTCTCGGTCTCGGTGCCAGTGCCAGGACTGATGGCCGCACCCAAGCTCAAGAAGGCCACGGCCAAGACAGCTTCGGCCTCCCATGGCGGTGTCGTGAAGCAGCCACGGGCACAGACGGCCAAGCCAAAACCGAAGACGACCAAGGCCAAGGCCGTCGGCACGTCTGCGACACAGAACGGGACCAAGGCGAAGAAGACGAGCACCATTGCCCCGGGCGTGCCCATGTCGCCGGCATCGATGCCAGCGTCGCGGAAGCTGTCGGTGGCGTCCAACGGCAACGGCGTCCCGATTGCGGCAGCGACGGCGGCCAGCAGTAGTGGTGCCGGGGACGAGGACATTGCGGATCTGTCCAGCAAGCCACGCTGCCAGCGATGCCGCAAGAGCAAGAAGGGCTGTGACCGCCAGCGGCCCTGTGGTCGGTGCCGGGACGCCGGCATTCCAGCAGAGCTCTGCATCAGTGAAGACGAGGGTAACGGACGCAAGGGTCGCTATGGCCGGCACATGGGCGTGCCCATTAAGAAGGACACTGCTGCTGGCACTGCTGGCTCTCCGATGCAGCCGCCGCCGCTGCCGCTGCCATCTGCTGCTGTCTCGGGCGCCGTTTCGGCCGCTTCTGCTGCGGCAGCCGTGGCGGCAGCCGACTCTCCGGTCCAGCTGTCCCAGACGGTCTTGCATCCGGCATACCAGCTGCCCCCGATCAGCGCACTCAGCCAGCTGGGCCAGCAGCAGCCGCTGCTGCAAAAGTCGCTGCCCTCGCTTCTTCCACCGGCCTCGATCTCGGCCACGCCCATCCTGGCGCCCTCCATTCCTGCCATGGCCATGGCGAGTGCCGACAAGAACAAGAAGCGGAAGCGGTGATCTCGGTTGGTCGCATATCCGGATATGCGCATGTTTTGTGCTCTCATTGTCTCTACAACGCGTTCCATTTGATCCATCGGTCTGGTGCGGATCGGCGAGGTGTTTTCGGTTTGCTTGCTCTTTTTATGTGGTTGTCTTTTTCTATGCGGTCCACGGTTGGACGGGTCATCACACGAGAGAGAGTTTGTGGGCATATGGCGTTCTCTCTCTGTCGCATTGCCCTCAGGTCCATTGTCACTCCTTTACAAGACGAGCAAACGAGGAAAGGGTACGGATAGGAGTTTTATGAGGGTGGAGGCTGGTGTTTTTCTTTTTCTTTATTTCCTTTTTAATGTGCTGCGCTGTTGTTTTCTACTCTGCTGTTTCCCTTTTTTTGGTTGCCACCTTCGACGATCGATAGGGGTAGTTGACACGTGGAAATGGCGCGGCTCTCTCCTCGCGCTGTACGAAGCGTGCAGGATACATTACGATCCCTGAGGAGGGAGATACATGAGGGAAACAGGGAAACAGGAAGGCTTAAAAGGGGGCGAGGACGAGGATGAGGACGATGACGAGGGCGAGGGCGAGGGCGAGGGCGAACGAGGTTGTCACAGTGAAAGAACACCAAGAGGATGGAGATGCAGAGTTCCAGGCTACTGGCTCTCGCCTTGTTGTTTGTTTCCTACGGGTTGTCCGGATGGGATTGGCAAAGAAGTGAGGGGACTGGGCCAGGGATCATCAGCTTCCCTGTCTTGTTGCTCCTTTTTTTGGTTGGCACTACAGTGTTTCCTTTTATTTCCTTCTTCTCCTGTGCTGCTGTCGAGTCTGGGGCCGGCAGGGATCAAGGTTGTTTATCCTCTCACGTGTGACTGTATTGTTTCTCTGCTTACTTGCTCTGTCGTAACAATTCGTATCCTTATGCGTGGTTGTGCATTTGTTCGTCTGTGCGTGTGCGTCTGTGACTGGTCCCCATTCTGCTTTCCGTCGGCTCAAGGACATCAGGCCAGAATGCAGCCTTTTGGCAGATCTTGCTGTGTCATGCGAACGGCCAGGGCCTTATATGCGGCATGCCCAACCCGCTGTCCCGGGCCACTGTCTCCTCTGTTGGGCAGCTGACGGCGCAAGGGCGCCCGGGAAGGGGTCCCCGGGCGGTGTCATGGAGGCAGCAACGAAGCGGTACGAGGACGTCGGGCGGACGGGCAGGCATCGTGGACGGGCAACGGATGACTCTCCACCCGTCGTCCCCTCTCTACTGCCTGCCCCAGTTCTTTCCCTTTTCACCGCTGTTCAGCCAGAACGTGCTGAAGGGCAGCCTGCGCACAGGCTGCATCACAGGGCCAGCTGGGCAGGAGGGCAAGGGCCAGGTCAGGCGAAGAGCTGACGAGGATGGGCACCTTTTGACAAATCCGGCCGAGAAACTCGCACCAGTCGGTGGAGAAGACGTTTTTTTTTTCTTTTTTTTTCTTTTTTTTCTTTTTTTCTTCCTTTTTTCTGTTCGTATCGTACCTTGCGCCCTTGCATAAATAGTGCTGCCGCACAAATCAAGACAGTGCCATCATGCGCACGTGGAAAGGCAGAAGCCTGGTGATACAACGTCGAAGCCGGCGAATCGCAGCGGACTGAGATATACGTATTACTGTGTTCTAAAGAGGACATCCATTTCTGGAAATATAAAAGCGGGGACCACTTAAGCTCTTTGGCTTCAACACGCTTCAGGGCTAGCGCTATCGAAGTACCCTGTACTCTCTCGGCGGCCGCATGGCCAGCCTGTGCGTTGTATTATCGCATTTTATTTGTATTTTCTTTTGCCACGGGGATTCCACGGTTTTCTCGCCGTCGCCCAATGCCATCCCCAACCGCCGTTCTCCCTCTTGCTCAACATCTGCATCACATCGCATCTCTCGTCGTGAGCGCTATAGAAGCCTCTCCCGGACCGGTCGCTTGGCTGATCCATTCGACAACGGCTTCCATCGGTTGGAGATTCCAAAAAGAGCACCCAGGGCCAAGCGGCGGGGCTCTTCTCCATGTATTTATGCTAAAATTGTCAATTTTTGCCATCCTCGTGTCCCTTTGTTCTGTGGCCCGTGTCTTTTTTTCCCTTTCCCAACCTGCCCGCCGGCGGAGTTCACGATGTTTGTACGGGAAACGCGCGTTTCCCGAAAGAAGTGACTTTTGTGGGCGTGATCCTGCTTTCGTTTTTATTTTTATTTTTATTTTTATTTTATTTATTTTCTTCCCTTTCCCGCTTCACCTGCAGATGCTGTAGCCATGCAACATTGCTCCCCTTTATCCTTCCAGAGAGAATCTTTTCTTTTCTTTTTCATTCTTTCTGGTTTTCTCCCCACTGGCAACCTGCCATCGTCGTGCGGATCGTTGCAGAGTTGCTGGGACTGCCTGCAGGCTTTCTCCTGAGCACGTCTTCCTGTCGGTCCGGCTGTTAGGCTCCCATCACCGGCTTATTGGTACAAACATGTCATGCGGTGGAGGCGAGCCTGTTCTGGACCGGAAACCAGTCATAGGTCCGCCTTCCTGACAGTTCGTCGCACGTTGCTCGCCTCATCAATGGCTTGGGACGCAAGCCTCGCAGCTGGTGGTGTTCTTCGTGACTAAGTGTTGACGGATCCCCATCCGACGTGCCATTATCATAATCTGTATAACAGATCCATGCTCGGAATGCTACGAGGTACTAGCTTTATTTTTTAATTGTGGTCCCTGGCGTGGTTATACGCTCCCGCCCCTGCAAGCATCACGACCCGGGCGCCATGGCTAATACGACCGGCCGAGGAGGCAGACCAGAGCCTCCTGGGGGAATGACACGGCGAAACGAGACGGGGAAAAAACGAGGAGAAGCAGGTGGTCTGTCGACAGCAGGACGCAGTCTCCACGTCCACTGCTGCCGGACGAGGCCTGCCGGCCAGTGTCGGTTGAGCGTGATGGTGGGAGGGGCCGTTTCGCTCGTAACGCATGGCCGCGCACAAGTGCACATTTTTCCCTTTTTATTTTCTCCTCTCCTTTTCCTCTGGTCACCGAGCTCACGATGGTCGTCTGGCCAGCTGTTGGGCCTCGTAACGGCCAGCGGTGCGCAATGTGTATACGCGTGCAATGGTGCGGTGTGCATGTACGGTGCGGGCAGCGTGTGCAGCCTGCGCGATGCGCAGGCCGGATGGCGTTGTCAGACGCAGAGAGCAGACCGGTGAGCAGGCTGGATCGGACGCATCAACGACTTCTCCGCTGCGATTCGCTCAGAAGATCACGGGGATGATCGGGATGAATAATGGAAAGTGCTCTCGATGAATCGATTGCTCGGCCGGCAGTCGTGCCTTCCTCCCTGGCTGGCGTGCTCCTTCCCCCTTCCCCCTTCCCCCTTCCCCTTCCCCCTTGTTGATCCCCTCCTGCTCCTCCTCTTTCCTTTTCATCTCCGCATACCCCCTCTGCAGCTCTAAGGCAACCCCTCTTCCTCCCACCATCAGGACTCGTACGGCGTAGGCCGAGACGGCCTAAGAGAGAACGAGGACCGAGAACGGGGATCGCCTGCCCAGGTGATGTGAAAAAATTGGATTCGATGGAACAGCGCAGCCATGACGCGGATGCGGTGTGAAGGTACTGACGGCACCGAGACCCGAGAACAGTACGACTAGGAGAAATTTACAACGGGGTTGGTGGCAGGGATGGAGAAAAGAGAAGGAAAAAAGAAGGGGAAAAGAGAAGGAAGAGGGCCAAAAATAGAACGGCCAACGCTGGAGAGGCAAAAGACGAGAAGCAGGCACGTGAGGCGGGCCAGAGAGGCGAGAGGAAGTGGTGCATCGAGCAGAAACCTTCACGATGGCGTCCCAGCCACGACAGGCCGAAAGAACGAGAGGCAACGCGATGGAGAAGCGAGAGAGGCAGACTCTGACTCGGAAGGCCGGCTGGCGTGCTTTTGCGCCCACAGTCTGGGTCTATTTTATTTTTTATTGGCCCCTGGAAGTCGTCGCTGGCTGCTCCACGTTAGGGGCGGGTGAGCCCTATAGCTAGCGGATTGGGGAAAGACGTGCGCGAAGGTGCAGTGCCGGGAGCGCAGGGACGGCCGTCCAGTCCGAAAAGGGGAGTTGGATGCAGGCAGCCGGCAGGCAGGTGAGTCGTTTTTGCTCGAGCACGACGTTGTCGCCTTTTTCTTTTTTTCCGAATTTTCCGGGTTTTTCTTCACCTGGGGTCGCCATTGATGCGCTGACCGCTAGCAGCTCCGACGAACGGCAGCGAGCCGGGATTATGGATCACGATAGCTTGACAAGACAGGGAGAATGCATGACAAAAAGAAACGGGAAAAACTGGGGGGAAGGGTCCAGGCTGTGCTTCTCCATTTTTTCACGACACGCCCGTGGTGTTGCTGGAGCAGGCTCGTCCACAACGTTACTTGATACGAGCGTCGACTCGAGCAGGCGCTCTATAAGAGAGGGGGGCACGATGTCGAGGAGAGCAGTCGAACTGATCATATAACGGGCAAGCAGACACAGAACAGAACAACAGAACGATAGACAGAAACGATAGAGACAGCAGACAACAGAAACAACAGATACAAACACAACGCACATCCAGCTGAGAATCAAACCCGTTGACCCATACTTCACCCATCTCGCTCGCTTTCTTTTCTCTTATACAAACCCCAGCCAATGGCGCATGATGCCAATGCACCCGACAACATGCCGGCCGAGCTGACCGAGGCACACCTGGCCCATCTGGACGCCGTGGACGAGACGGACGAGGTCAGTCTGCCAGGCGGACTGTACCGGTCGAAGCAGTCGTCCGCGGTGGACTCAGCCCTGACGCTGGCGGCCAGCCAGCCCAGCTCGCCGCTGGCCGAGAAGGAGCAGACAGTATCGCCACTGGACCAAGCAGGCGCCCAGCTCGAAGCAGCACCCGGCCTCGAGGCCCAGAGTAAGACCAAGGGTCCGGCCGATGCATCAGCCCTGACGGCCTGGGCGCAGGTGGCGGCGGCCTTTCTGCTTAACGGCATCGCCTGGGGCACTCTCTCCATGTTTGGCGTCTACCAGCTCTACTACACGCAGACGATGGGCCTGCCAACCGGAACGGCCACCTGGGTCGGCTCACTGCAGACGTTTGTGACCTACTTGATGTCGACCGTCTCGGGACAGCTCTCAGACTCTGGCTATGCCGTGTCCACCGTTCTCAGCGGCACGCTGCTTGTCGTTGCTGGCGGCATCTGGACCAGCTTCTCGGCCGCGTCGCTGCCGCAGCTGTTCATCTCGCAGGCCGTCATCACTGGCATCGGTCTCGGTCTTCTCTCTGCGCCGCCACTGCCGTCCATCAGCTACTTTTTCGGCCCCGACACGCCCCGTGGCAGCAGCCAGGCCCTCGCCCTCGCCGTCTCCACCATTGGCTCCAGTGTCGGCGGTGCTGTGCTGCCGGCCGTCGTCCAATACCTCCTTCCGGCCACCAGCTTCGCCTGGGCTGTCCGCTGTGCCACCCTCGTTGCGCTTGTTGCCTGTCTGGGCGCTGCGGTGCTCATCCACCCTGTGCCGGCTGAGTCCAAGGACCAGGACCAGAACCCGGACCAGACGGACCAGACGGACCAGACGGAACAGCCTGCGGCGCCCTCGCGACTCTCCGTCTTCCTCGACCAGATGGCCGATTGGGATGCGCTGCGGGAGGTGCCCTTTGTCCTCTTCCTCGCGTCGACCTTTTTCCTGTACTGGGGCGTCTACTTTGGCTTCAACTACGTACGTCTCCTTTTGTTCTGTCGTCTGCCGTCTGTCTTCTGTCCACTAACCGCCACAGATGAACGTCTACGCCGAGAAGATCCTCGGCATGTCGCCCACCAACTCGACCCTGCTGCTCATCATTTCCACCGTCTCAGGTATCCCGGGCCGTCTGGTCTCTGGCCTGCTCGCTGGCTACTATATGGGTGCCCTCGACGCGCTCGTCATCATGTCGTGCTTTAGTGCCATCAGCATCTTCTGCTGGCTCGCCGTCGGGAGCTCGACCGCCGGCATGTACGTCTTTATCGTCTTTTTCGGCCTGGGTAACGGCCTGACCCAAGGCGTCTGGCTGGGCTCCATTGCCGAGCTCTTGGTTGCGCCCGAGGTCGATCCTGCGTCTGCGGACACCGACGGCGACGTGGCCCCCCATCCGATGCCACGTATCGGCGCCCGCTTTGGTATGGCCTGCACGGTGGCCGCCTTTGCCACCCTGATCGGCGGTCCGACCGCCACGGCCCTCATCCACAACAACGGCGTCTCGGCTTCCGACTACCACGGCGCCATCATCTGGTCGGCTGCCGTCACTATGGGCAGCGTCGTCATCACCGCCATGGCCCGCGTGTCCGCCGTCGGATGGAGCCCCCGGGCTGGCATCGACAAGAAGGCTGCTGCTGCTGCTGCTGCTGCTTCGACTTGTGCTTCTACTTCTGCTGCTGCTGCTTCTACTCCTGCTGCTGCTGCTGCTTCTACTCCTGCTTCTGCATGAGCCTGCATTACGACTAACGACCTTTCATTGTATCTGCTACAGCATTGTGAACTAAAATATGGTGGGCCCCAAAAATGTAATGTTTAATGGCATGTAGGGGGCGTGGCTCGGGAAAAAGGACTCTTATGACTGATGAAAAAGCACTGTATATTTCTTGCTATTTGTTATGGATGGGGATGTCGGGATTAGAGGAAAGAGCAACAGGACAGTTCTGCAAGGAATACGTCCCAAATATGGCTGTAAACAGATCGAACTAGCTTCCGCCATTACTTTTTATTTGTCCGTGACTTGACGCGCATTCCGTATGTCTATGATTCTGCCCAATGCTCCTGTGTTTTGTACATCCAATTCCCATTTTCCCTCTTATCTCAGCTGACCTGAACTGCAGTCTTCCTCTCCATCCCTATCCCCATCCTCATCCTCATCCTCGTCGTCGTAGTACATCTCCAGCTCGGCAGGATCCACTGTCCACTCAGTCTCGCTGCTAAACACCGGCACCAGGTTGTATTTGCCGCCCACTGGCCCCATGCCAAACGCATTCCCTCTGGCTGTCTGCGTCTGTCCGTCGCCCGCATTGGGCTTCTCGTCTGCCTCTTCCAACAGCACGGCCGTCGTGAGGAACTGCACGTCCGAGCCCGGCATCATCTCGTACGTCATGCCACCCCAGCTTAGCTCAGCCCGTCCTGACTGGCGGATCGTCAGCGTGCCCAGAAAGCCGCCCTCGCCAATGTCGGACGGCTTGCGTCCATCGTCCGGGCTGCCGCTGCCCGTGAGATCAACCGCCGCTGCTGTTGGCACGCTGTCGAGCATCACCACGTCGCTGTGCTCGTCTGGCTCTTCCTTCACGGGGCCGCGACCGGCCGACGGGCTGCTCGGCTGGAACGGTTGCAGCGATGGCAGCACCGGCGGGAATTGGAACAGAAAAAGCCGGCCCTCCCGCTGCGGCGCCTCGGCTGCCTCCTGCCTCCGTCTCTGCTCCTCATCGTCGGCCGCTGACGCGCTCGCGCTCATGGCCAGCGGTGCCGTTCCTGGATCGCGTGGCGGGTCAATAGCCAGGTCGTGCAGCATCGCCTGTAGACCCTCTTCCACCATCACCTCTTCCGGGTCCTTTTCCTTGTCCTTGTGCGGCCTCCGCTTCTTCGTCTTGGCCGCGCTGCTGCTGATGCCGCCCTCCTCGTGCGCCTCGCCTGCCGCTCGGCCGGGCGTCTGTCCTGCTGCTGCTGCTGCTGCGGCCGCTGCCATTTCCTGCCGCTTGTCTGCCAGCGTGTCAATGTCCGTTACTTCGATCTCCTGGCCGTCCGGCCCGATCAGCTTGACGCCCCGCTGCGTCTTGATGGCCCGGGACCACACTTCGTCGTCGTCGCTGACGCCCGCTGTCGTCTCGTCGCCGTTTCCGATAAACAGGTCCGAGTCCGAGTCATCGACATCGCCGTCGTCCACGGCGTCATCTTCGCCCGCGACAGCCTCTGCTTCCTCCGTCGCTGCCACCACCATCCCCGTGTCCCGGGGCTCCTCCCGCTTGATGCCCATCGGCAGCAGCAGCAACGCCTTCTTGCCTGAGCTGGTGCTGCTGATCGTCTCGGCTGCGAACTCGTCCTTGATCGCCACGTCGTCGCCATCGGCGTACTCAGCCATCCGGCCGTTGAACATGTCCGTGTTCAGCCGCAGATCGACCTCCACGGCCGGACCAGCATTCGAAAGAAACCCGCCAGAGCTGGGCCCCGAGCCTCTGCCGCCGCCGCCAAAACCACCGCCGCCACCGCCGCCAAAGCCGCCGTGTCCTGGTTTGCCACGGCCTTGAGATACTGTGAGAGAAAGCGATCAGTGAACGGTCGACGATCGACAAGGGAGCACAACGACGCCAGACTGCCTTACGGGAACCCGGCACCTGCGAGAACGGTCCGTCCGGCGCGACTGTACGTCGGATCAGGCCATCACGGCCACCAGAAAAGTCACCCCGACCGCGGCCACGACCTCCCCGACCCCGACCCCGGCCTCCGCGCATGCGGCTTTCTCTCCGTCGGCGAGCATCGTCCGCGGCCGCACGGTCGAGCAGCTTCTTCTCTTCCTGCTCTGCAAGAGCCTTGCGCTCCTCGTCGGCACGCCGCACCACTTTTGGCCGCAGCTTAAACGACCGTCCCCCTGCCGTTCGTGCTGGTGCCGATGTCGACGCTTCTGGACCTTCTGCTGTCGGTTCCAATGCAGCGGCAGAGCTGCTGTCGCTGTTCGCTGCCGGTGTGGCTCCGTCGCGAAGAACCCGCCTCGTCCGCGGAGGCATGACTGCTGACGATGTTGGCTTCTCTGAAAATGAAGAAGGACTTGGAGGGAATATCAAATTGTCGCTCCCTCAACAGTCGTTCATCAGGAAGGCGCGAAGAGCAAGGTCGTTTTTTTCAAGCTGACTCCACAAAAGGCAAGTGTGACCAGCAATGTGTGAACAATACCCCGCACGGACTCAGCGGTGGGCCACGAGCTTCATCCAATCCCTCTTATCCTCTTATCGGCAACAGGCAACATCGCGATTTGTCTACGCTGCCATCAGAGGCGATTCCAGGCAAACGGCCGCCCTGATCTGGCCATGCGAGAGGCCTGCCACGCGCGTCGTCCTCTGCTCTCTTGCTGTTCGGCCTCCGACCAGCCCTTGGACCTTCGCAATGCGGCCAAATTCTGCCGAACCAGCAGACCGTTCGTTCAAGCAGCCCATGGCCTCACCCTTTCCCGCGTCCAGCGCCACACCGGGCACGGGGCGCATCGTTGTTGGCCTGTCGCCCCATGGCGAGCCCAGTCTCGAGGTCCTGTCCTACCAGTATCCGCTCAAGCTGATCGCGCCGTCGTCCGGTGGTGGCAGTGACGGCCCGCACAAAAAGAGCGCACTCGTCTTTCTGCTGTCGTACGGCGGCGGCCTCGTGGCGGGGGACCAGGTCGACGTGACCGTCGAGGTGCGGCCGGGCGCGCGCCTCAGCCTCGTGACCCAGGGCACGACCAAGGTGTTCAAGGCGCCGCGCGTGGCATCCGGATCGACGGCCGCACCACTGGTCACCCGCCAGAATTTGGTGATGCGCGTGGCCGTTGGCGCCGCCCTCTGTCTGCTGCCAGACCCGGTGCAGCCGTTTGCCGACAGCGTGTATGAGCAGCGGCAGGTCGTGCGGCTGGCTGCTGGCTGTCTGGACAGCACAGACGCAGCAGCCTCGCTCTGTCTGCTCGACTGGGTCACGCAAGGCCGCGCAGCCCGTGGCGAGAACTGGAGTTTCGCCCAGTGGCACGGCCGCAACGAGGTCTGGCTGGAAGAGCCTGTCCAGGCGGGTGGACACACGACATCCCGCCTCCTCGTTCGCGATGCCGTCATCCTGGCCGCGTCCGATCCTGCTGCGCCGTCGACCGTCCTCCGCGACGCTATGCATGGCCTTGCCGTCGTCGGCACTCTCCTTCTGCGCGGTCCCTTGGTCGAGGCCCTTGGCCGCTTCTTCCTCGCCGAGTTTGCCGCACAGCCTCGCCTCGGTGCGCGCGACTTTCACGACCCTTTTGCATCTGGGCCGCCTCCAGAACCTGCCGTCTGGCGGGTTGGCCGCCTGCAGCTGGAACAGGACCATGGTGTGCTCTGGTCGGCAGCGGCCGTCCGCGGCTGCGTGGTTGTCAAGTTTGGCGCGCGTACCGTTGAGGGCGGCCGGCTCTGGATCGGTGGCATGTTGCAGCGAGAGGGCAGCGTGGCCGCCGTCTTTGGCGACCAGGCACTCATGTGTATGCAGTGACGTCGACAGAACCACGGGCACATGGCAAGAGAAAGAAAGGCAAATCATTGCATTGTTTCCAAACTGTTCGCAAAGGCAAGCTGTCCCGGCGCCAAATATCTATAAATGAAAGCAAAATAAACAACTGGTCTCGTGAACATCATAATAATACACATTCTTTCCTAAGTCGTAATGGTGTTGAGCTCGGGGAAGAACTGGGCTATCTTGTGCGGATCTCCGTAGTTGTTTCTCGGGGGCTCGGCAGGTGTGGTGGGCGTCAACGGCTGCTCCTCAACAGCCTCGGGCATGACCGCCGTGTGTTCCATCTCACTCAGCAGCATGCGCTTCTTCTTGATATTGCCTTGCGCCGGCTGCTTCGGTGGTTGTAGCCGCGCTGCTGAAGCCGACGTTGACGCAGCTGGCAGGCTCTCTGTAGGAGCAGACGTTGAATCGGTCGCATGGTGTGTCGAGGCGTATGGTATTCTGGGCCGGTTGACGCTCGTCGCATCGGGTACTCGCGCCCGCAGAATGCTCGTAGACATAAACGAAGCATGTGTCGGCTTGTGCTGGTCTACACCTGCGTGGACGCCTGCAACTGGAAAAGAGCCGCTGATGCGACTCGGCAGCAGCGTGTTCTTCTCGTTGGCCACGAGTCCCTTTGTCTGCACAAAGGCTGCCGATCGCGTGTGTGCCGGGCCGCGAGTAGAGTACGCATCCCGGATTGGGTGAACCATGACTGTCTGGCCGTGAATCGTGAGAATAGAATTCGTCGGAACATTAACCCAGTTTTCTGTACAAGAGAATGATTAGTCACAGCTCTCAAAGTACCAGCAGAACGAAACGGACCTCTCTCAAACGTGAGCGGCTCGCTGGCCACAAGAACAACATCGGCACCCTTGTCCCGCCGCTCCATCTTGTAGTCCTTGTCGTCGCCTGCCGCCGGACGCTTCTCCCACTGGCTGCCGGACGAGTAATACAGGCTGGCAGCCTGGTCGGTCGTGCTGCTGACATATCGAGTGCAAATGACGCTGTGGCCGTCCGAGAGGGCAAAGTTGAGCAGGCTCCGCGTGTCGACGTTCTCCGCGAGGATGGTGCTCTCGGGAATCTGGTCAATGAGCTCGTTGACAATGGCAATCGTGCGCAGCATGGCCTTGCGCAAAAGTCCGGGCCCAAAGCCCTTCTCGGGCTGCGAGCTGGGATTCGCACCGAGCCGTTCGAGCGTGTCGAGGAAGAGGGCAAAGGCCCATTCCGTGTCGGTGCCGCCCACGACGCTATGGTACCACTTGTCGGCCAGGCGCTCTGACAGGCGACGCTTGATGTACTTCCAACCGCCGAGGGAGCCGTTGTGCATCCACATCAGACTGCCGTGCGAAAACGGGTGGCAGTTGTTCTCGCTCAGGGAGGCCCCGGTAGCTGCGCGCACGTGGGCGAAGACGAGCCGGGACGCCGTCTTGTTCGCAATGCGCTCGAGATTGGAGCAGTTCCACGCCGGAATCGTGGACCGGAACAGGCAGGGCGCTTCTCCCAGTTTGGGGTCGGTATACCAGCCAATGCCGAAGCCATCCGCATTGTTCTGGCCACGTCGTGTGTCCTAGACATATTCGTGAGCAATGAGGGACACCCACCGGCGACAGCAGACTGGAGGACATACGATCCGTAAGCGGGAATCAAAAGACTGCCGTAGGATGGAGTGGGTAGGGTCGAGGATGAGCTTCGAGAGCAGAATCTCGTCGCTGCCCTTGTAGACCTAGAAGAGAGTGTGATTAGAGTGTGGCGTTCACAATGACAGGCGGCTAAAATAGCGAGGCCGATAGCCAGAAGCGCAAAGAACTGGATGCATACCAGGAAGCGGCACATGGTGAAAGGGGCGCTGCCAGAGCTTCAGTGGTCGTCTCTCAGAGGGTGCGGTATTTCCAACTGAAACAAGTGCTGCGTGACTTTGGTAGGCAACAACAAGCGATGGAGAGTGGAGGAGGGGCGAATGCAAGAGAGCAAGGGCAAGATCGACAAGGAAGAAAGAGGCAAAGGTGTGCCTCTCTATATGCTGGAGAGAGAGACACGCGACGCGAGAGAAGAGAGAGGGCGCTGTGTCGGTGAGGATAATAAAGGGAGAGAAAAGAGTCAGACCCGGGATGAGGCAAGAGCGAGGTGTGGGTCTGTAAACTCGTACAGAGGAATTAGTGTCGTTGCCAGCATGCGATCGCTAGCGCCTGCCGTATTTCTGGCGAACGACACTTGCTTTACAGGGGTTCCTTGGTCGGTGTGCCGTAAGGCTGAGGCGTTTCAGCGCCATCGCCCCCAAGTGATGACATTTCAAAGGCGAATTGCGACATCTGCACTTCACTCTAAGCCTGGGCCAGCTTCACCATTCTGGTAGGCCGTAGCATGTCGGCGATCTTCTCGATCTCTTCCTCCCACCCCTGGCGGCTACTCGCTCCAGTCGATTCTTCCAACACTTGCATCTCGGGTAATGCCATGCTCGCATATGCCGGCGAGATTTCCTAGCACAAACGGCTGTCCGGGGGGGCCTTCTTCTCGTGCCCATACCCAGACTCCACACAGAGTGCCACTGCAGGAGCCTACCTGGCCAGAAAGGCCCAGAAGCTGCTTCAGAACGGCTCCCCGGCCTGCTCGAAGCCGTGGATCTATCTGTGCAACGCAACACGGCTCGCATGAGTGCTTCCACGACATGCCAGATGCAAGCCACACGTGGGGCCAGGTGTACACAAAACCAGCGAGAAATATACGAGTACTCTCGGCGTCCGTCAAAACTCGGCCATGTCCGTGGTCGCAAGTTCTTGTGGGGGGAGTCTGCTATCTCAAACGTGACGACTCTTGACATTGTCTGTTTCACGTCCCGCCACAGCTATCTTGATTTTCACGGCATAGCATTGCTGCTACACAATGCATGAGAGGTAAATACGTCGTATAACTGCCCCAAGTAGTACTACCGCTTTGCGAAGATGTGTATCACGTGACGTTCCTGTATTCGACACGTGATGTATGGGAGGGGCGAGAAGCAAGCCACGGTCAAGCTTTAAATCCCCCTCAACAAAAGTGGCGGTGATGGCTGAAATTCAGGCCACACAAATTCGCCTTTCGTCACTGCAGCATTCGCAGCGAAAACGGTCGCTGCTATTCTTTCATTGTCCGGTCCCATACGACGCCGTTTGAGGACCGCCAGATAATGCCCATGCGACTCGATTCGAATTAACCCGTCGACGTCTAGTCTGCCGCCATTGAACAGGGGCGGAGCTTTCTTTCAGCAGGCTGAACAGTTGGGCCTTTTGACCAGCGATCCTTCAATTTCTCCCGACTTCTCCCTACGATGAGTGCACGACGTATTGCGTCCGGGGCACTTGGGCCTCTGGTACGCCGCAGAGCCGCCCAGATGACCGTCCGTTCCTTTCACCAACGGCTGTTGCCCGTCGGAGGACTACAAAGGACAGACATGTCTGTCCAAGCGGCACGGAAGCATATGCGATTCCCCATCAACGGGTACCACAACGCGGTGATCACGCGGAATGTCTCGTTTGCTCGCCTCATTCCTAGGCTGGTTGTCAAGTTTGCCCGGATTCCGGCCATGTTTGGTGGCTTGCTGATAGGAGGCGCAGCTTGGGTTCAGTACCAGGCCATTCGTAAGTGACCAGAGGCCTCGTCCAGGGACGGGAGATACGATTGGCTGCTAACGGCGGCATGCAGAGGTGGGAAACTCGGTCTACGACATGTACAGGACGACCCGGGATGGGCTCACCCAGACAGCAACGACATTCTGGGACGGGGCGATCAATATTGCGAATCAGACAAAGCAGGGCTGGGAGAGCACAAAAGAGCATATGGAGCTGCCTGAATGGATGCAAAAAGTGCTCAAGTTGCACGAGCAGATGGGAACGGGCGACAAGGGTCCCAAAGGCGGCGGCAAGGGCCCGAAGGAGAGCAGAGGCGCCGGAGCAGCCGGAGCAGCAGTAGGAGCAGCAGCGTACGGATACGATGGCGGGGACGACGACGAGCCGCGGGCAGGCACAGAGAGCGGAGCGCGGGACGACCAGATGATGCTGTTCACCAAAAAAATGATCGAGATCCGCAACATCCTGCAAAAGGTGGGCCAGTCGAGCACGCTGACACTACCGTCGATCGTGGTGATTGGCTCGCAGTCGTCTGGCAAGAGCTCGGTGCTGGAGGCGATTGTAGGACATGAGTTCCTGCCCAAGGGCTCGAACATGGTGACTCGACGGCCGATCGAGCTGACGCTGGTCAACACGCCCGACTCGAAGGTGGAGTACGGCGAGTTCCCGGACCTGGGACTGCGAAAGATCACAGACTTCTCATCGATCCAGCGGACGCTGACGGAGCTGAATCTAGCGGTGCCAGACTCGGAGTGCGTGTCAGACGACCCGATCCACCTGACGGTGTACTCGCCACATGTGCCGGACCTGTCACTGATCGACCTGCCGGGATACATCCAGGTGGTGGGACAGAACCAGCCGCTGGAGCTGAAGCAGAAGATCTCAGAGCTGTGCGACAAGTACATCCAGCCGCCCAATGTGATCCTGGCCATCTCGGCCGCGGACGTGGACCTGGCCAACTCGACGGCGCTGCGGGCGAGCCGGCGGGTGGACCCCCGCGGCGAGCGAACGATCGGGGTGGTGACGAAGATGGACCTCGTGGACCCGGAGCGCGGAGCGTCGATCCTGCTGGACAAGCAGTACCCGCTGCGACTGGGGTACGTGGGCGTGGTGGCACGGGCACCGACGTCGGTCGGCGGCGGGCTGTTCAAGAAGGGCGGCAGCGGCAACAACTTGATGCGGCAGATTGCGAAGAACGAGGAAGCCTTCTTCACGGCACACCCGCTGGAGTTTGGGGTGGGAGCCGACCTGGCGCTGGGGACGAAGACGCTTCGGCGGAAGCTGATGCACGTGCTGGAGCAGACGATGTCGGCGAGCCTGCAGGGCACGACTGACGTGATCCGGCAGGAGCTGGAAGAGGCGACGTACGAGTTCAAGGTGCAGTACAACGACCGGCCGCTGTCGGCGGAGTCGTACCTGGCCGAGAGCCTGGACGCATTCAAGCACGCGTTTAAGCAGTTTGCCGAGGAGTTTGGGCGGCCACAGATGCACGCGCTGCTCAAGGGCGAGCTGGACCAGCGGGTGCTGGACCTGCTGGCGCAGCGGTACTGGAACAAGCCGATTGAGGACCTACTGCCGGCAGTGGTGGAACCGGATCCGCTGTCGGAGCTGCCCAGAGCCGAGCCAGACTCGCTGTACTGGCACCGACAGCTGGACGCGTCGACGTCGCAGCTGACGAAGCTGGGCATCGGACGGCTGGCGACGAACGTGGTGGCGACGAGTGTGCAGGCCCACATTGAGCAGCTGATTGCGCAGTCCAACTTTGCGAGCCATCCGTTTGCGCGACAGGCGATTGTGGACGCGGCCGCGAGCATCCTCAACGACCGCTTCTACAGCACGAGTGACCAGGTCGAGAACTGCATCAAGCCGTACAAGTTTGAGATTGAGCTGGAGGACCGCGAGTGGGACGCCGGCCGAGAGCACGCTGCCGTCGTGCTCAAGACGGAGCTGCACGCCTGCCAGGACGCCCTCAAGCGGCTCGAGGGCTCCGTCGGGGGCCGTCGCAAGCTGGGCGAGGTCATGGGCTTTGTGGACCGGGCCCGACGCGGCGACGTCGTGGTCGAGGGCGAGGGCCGGAGCGGTGCCGGCGGCTTCAGCGCGGCACTGTTGCACAAGGGTGAGTGGGTTGTTGTTTTTTTGTTTTGTTTTGTTTTGTTTTTGTTTTCTTTCTTCTTTCTTCTTTCTTCTTTCATTCGTTTCTTTTCTTTTCTTTTCTGTTTCTTTTGTTTTATTTCTTCTTTCATTCTTTTCTTCTTTTCTCTTTTCCCTCTTTCCCTCTTTCCCTCTTTCCCTCTTTCCCTCTTTCCCTCTTCTCATCCCTTTTCCCCGCTAACTCCACCAGGACGTGAAGCCGTCTTCCTCCGCGACCGGGCCGACATCATCAACATGCGGCTGCTGGCAGCCAAGTCGAAGCAATGCCGCAGCATCGGCAACAAGTACTACTGCCCCGAAGTGTTCCTGGACGCGGTGGCGACAAAGCTGGCCAGCACAGCAGTGCTCTTCCTAAACGTCGAGCTACTGTCGGAATTCTACTACAACTTCCCGCGCGAACTGGACCAGCGGCTAGGCCGCCATCTGAGCGACGAGGAGATGGAGCGCTTCGCCAAGGAAGATCCTAAGATCGGCCGCCACCTGGACGTGATCCGGCGAAAGGAGCTGCTGGAGTTGGTACTGGACAAGATGGAGAGTCTACGCCAGCTGGAGGGCCGCGAGAAAGCCCGGCGCATCGGCGGCAGCAGCAGCAGCAGCGACAAGAAGAAGGGCAGCCGTTGGGGTCTGTTTTAGTGGAAGCTGTGAAAGCTGTGAGCTGCGCTCAAACGTGGTCACGTGGAGCGAGACAATCCCCACCTGCCTCTTATAGATGACGACATGGAGTTCTGGGCGTTGTATATGTCTCTGATTCTATCTTTTTCTGCGAGTTTATGCTCAATCGCTTTTTAGTCGCTGACCAGAAGAGTGACTGCTTCTACTTTTATGTATCGTGTATTTAGTAGGAATAAAATACCCTCCTCGATTTGCAAGGACGGCTGCGCTATGTAAGATACATAGCTGCAGATTCTGGGCCTTAATCTTCATTACAGGACCCCGCAAATCCAGCAGGACAAGCTGCCCCGCTGAAGATCTCTACATAGTATCTACGCCGTTTCTCGACATCTCATTGCCAGCACTTGCTATATATTTTCTTATTCTTATAAACATATTACGTAATCGATTGGTCTAGCCGGCAAATCATGGCGGTCATTTTTTGGTACGCTTAGCGTTGTTTCTAGCATATGGATAATAGAGTGCCCGCCTGAGGTATCTTACTTTGTACTCCAGGATCTCTCGTAAACAATCACGAAACCAACTCCGAGACAACACCGAAGCCTCGTCAAGCCAGCAGCCAACATGCAACTCGTAACGCTAAGCTGTTGCAACCTCAACCAGTGGGCGCTGGACTTTGAGGGGAACACGAAGCGCATCATCGAGAGCATACACGAAGCCAAGAAACAGGGCGCAAAGCTGCGTGTCGGCCCCGAACTGGTGCGGTCTTTCTTCTGTCGATACGCGGTGACGCATAAACTGACCGTGGCCTGTCTCTCAGGAAATATGTGGTTACGACTGCTTGGACCACTTCCTTGAGGTAAGCCTCTTCCAGGCATATGCTTCTCTGTAGGACAACGAGAGGTCGATCTGACTCATACTGTCCTCCAGGGTGATCTGTATCTGCACTGCTGGCAGCAGATGTACCGCATCCTCACGGACAAGTCGTGCTATGACATCCTCCTAGACATTGTAAGCTCTCTCCATGGCGCCGCCATATCCGCCGTTTCCCGTCGACAATCTCACACAGCAAACTAGGGCATGCCGGTGATGCACCGCGGCAATCGTTTCAACTGTCGTGTGCTCGCTTGCAACGGCAAAATCATACTGATCCGGCCGAAGCTGTTCCTTGCCTCCGACGGCAACTACCGGGAGAACAGGTACTTTATCGCCTGGCATGGCCCGCGCCATGTGGAGGAGTATTATCTTCCGCCCATGATGCAGGAGCTGCAAGGTTCCATCAAGATACCTATCGGCGATGCTCTCATCAGCACGCCTGATACGTGCCTTGGAGCCGAAACCTGCGAAGAGCTCTTCACAGTGAGGCAACCCTGATTCTGTCATTCGAGTGCCAAACTGACGTATCCTTTCAAAAAGCCAAATTCGCCTCACATCGGCATGGGTCTGTCGGGCGCAGAGATCTTCACCAACAGCTCTGGCTCCCACCACGTATGTATATGAAGCACCGTTCCTGTCGAAGGCTGCACTGACATTCCTCCCTGTAGAACCTGAGAAAGCTGGACATTCGCATTGCGCTCATCACCGAGGCTACACGTAAAAATGGTGGCATCTACCTGTATTCCAACAGCCGTGGAGCTGGTGGAGAGAGGCTTTATTATGTGAGTTCTGGGGCTTTGACCTCCTTCAATATGAGTTGACTGTTGACTGATACCTGTCCTTAGGACGGATGCTCTATGATCATTGGTGAGCTATGTCTGTACGTGTGATTTTAGGTATTCCTGCTCATGCTCGGTTTCAGTGAACGGAAATATTGTCGCGCAAGGCAGCCAATTCTCTCTGGTAGGAAACCACGTAACATTGTCTTACTTGCAGCCATGTCCAGGCTGACCCTTTTTTTGTGCAGAAAGACGTGGAGGTGATCACGGCAACGGTTGACCTCGAAGAGGTCCGATCGTTCCGCTTCACCCCGTCTCGAGGCATGCAGGCCATGCAGGCGCCGGCGTACCGGCGCATCGAGGCCTCGTTCAGCCTGTCAGACGACACCCTGGGCCTCGCTCCGACCAAGACTCGTCCGGCGCAGTACCACCTTCCCGAGGAGGAGATCGCCCTTGGGCCGGCATGCTATCTCTTCGACTACTTGCGGCGCTCTGGTGCTGCAGGCTTCCTTCTGCCGCTGAGCGGCGGCATTGACAGCTGTGCCACGGCCACCATTGTCTTCAGCATGTGTCGGCTTGTCATGGCTGCTGTCGAAGAGGGGAATGAAACGGTGATGGAAGTGTTCAAGCGCTGGTGTCGGCATGCAGAGACCGTCCCCAAGACACCGCAGGAGCTGTGCAACTGCATTATGCATGTAAGTCTGCAAGTGCGTACGGCATGTCCATGCAATGTTTTTGCTTACACATGTTATCTAGAGCATCTACATGGGAATGAAGACGCAGTCTAGCAAGGAAACGAGGCAGCGGGCCGAGACGCTTGCCAAAGACATTGGCAGCTACCACACGGACATCAACATAGACGACGCCTTCCATTCGTTCAAGGGCCTCTTTTCTGATGCCACCGGTTTCGATCCCAGGTTCAAGGTGTACGGCGGTGGCAACACTGAGAATTTGTATGTCTGCATGCCTACGATGTTTTCTACGTCTCTCGCCACTTGCTTACATTCTCTAGGGCTCTCCAGAATATCCAGGCACGGTCTAGAATGGTGCTGGCCTACGAATTCGCACAGCTGCTTCCAACTGTCCGATGGGGCGAAGGTGGCGGAGGCCTGCTTGTGTATGTATCTTGCAACAAGTAAACGCTGCTATGCGGATGCTAACTTGGTTTCTGCAGTCTTGGCTCAGCAAACGTTGATGGTAAGATAAACAGTGTTGCTCCGCGTCCTTTTTTATCTAACCTCATTTGTAGAGTGCTTGAGAGGTTACTTGACAAAGTATGACTGTTCAAGCGCAGATGTAAGTTCCAATTTCCCCCATGCTCTGGAATGTCCTAGTCGTGATACTGACTGGCTACCAGATCAACCCCATCGGGTCCATCTCAAAGACAGGTAGGAACATGGGTTCTGGGATGACGTGGGACGCCCCCGAATGCTGACATTCTTCTGGGCAGACTTGAAGCGATTTATCAGGTGGGCGTGGAAGGAGTTTGATCTGCCCATTCTAGAAGAATTTTTGGATGCCGTACCTACAGCCGAGCTGGAGCCCATCACCGGTGACTACGTCCAGTCTGACGAGGCCGACATGGGAATGACGTACGATGAGCGTACGTTGTCCTTGTCTTATCGTCTTATACGCATTTGCAGCCCTGCTAACAGATGGCTCAGTGTCGACGTTTGGGGTTTTGCGCAAGGAGCTCAAGCTCGGTGAGACAAGCACCAATTTTCTGACATTGTGGGCTGGCCGTATCTAACAAGAAGAACTAGGCCCTTACTACATGTTCCAGAAGCTCGTGCACGACTGGAAAGAGGAACGTGGCCTCACGCCACGGGAGGTGGCTGACAAAGTGAAGCGGTTCACGCACTTCTACTGTATCAATCGCCACAAGATGACCACAATGACACCTTCCGTCCACATGGAGAGGTACGTTTGTGTTGTGGGAACCCACGAGAAGATGCGTCGATTAACGTATTGCTCCTAACAGCTACTCGCCCGATGACAATCGATTTGACCACCGGCCATTCTTGTACCCCCGCATGTGGGACAACTGGGCCTTCAAGATGATTGATGAAGAAGTCGAACGACTGGAGGCGGCAGAAAAGGAAGCGGCCGCACTGACGACAAAGCTGGCCAACACGACAATTTAATGCAGAGATTCTAAATAGACAGAACCAGACACTAGTGCAAAAATATGCGTTTATTTGGACGTCTTATTATTGGCCAATTCAAAGTGCAGTCTAACCCTTTTCGGTTAGCATATCTCTCGTCCCGACATCACGGT
Source organism: Grosmannia huntii (assembly GCA_019925595.1). Classification (NCBI taxonomy): domain Eukaryota; kingdom Fungi; phylum Ascomycota; class Sordariomycetes; order Ophiostomatales; family Ophiostomataceae; genus Grosmannia; species Grosmannia huntii. Next base: position 159,763 of record JADHKJ010000018.1, read on the forward strand.
CTAGAGTGTGGCCAGCCAATCAGAGTAGGACATGGGTTGGGGCCATTTCTGAGAGGCGAAAGGGGAGATGCATCGCGGCAACTTTTCTTGGACGGCCTCTTTCTTTGCCCCTGGTGTGAGCGGACACGCCGATGCGATATTCCGACCTTTTTCACGGGCTGACGACGATTGGCGCTTCTAGGGCGCGGCATAGCATCTGGCCTGTGACGACAGGGTCATCCTACGGAGAAATGGTGGCAACAGCGAACTTGACGCCGCCACGGCGATCGACGCGCGTAGCCTCGCTGGCTCGGTTCCGATACCGCGAGGACGCCGAGAAGGGCGAGGACAGTGACGGCGGGTCCGAAACCAAGCGCGAGGAGGACAGCGACGACGCCGTCAGCAGTCTGTCGGAGCTGTCGTTGGGCAGCGACATTGAGGATGCCATAGTGGGACCACGACGACGAGGGGGAACTGCGAGCAAGACGAGCAAGACGAGCAAGACGAGCAAGACGAGCAAGACGAGCGCGACGGCGACAGCGGTGACGGGCAAGCGCAAGCGAGCAGCGCCGCGGCGGGTGCGCCAGCCGGCCACAGCCACGGGCACGGGGGTGCGCGTAGACCCCCCGGCGGACTGGGAGGAGGTGTACGGACTGGTCAAGGCGATGCGGCAGCCGGGCGGAGTGGCGGCAGAGGCGGCCGTGGACACGATGGGGTGCGAGCGTCTGGCGCTGGCGGACGCGAACGCGCGCGACCGGCGCTTCCACACGCTGGTGGCGCTGATGCTGAGCTCGCAGACCAAGGACACGGTCAACGCGGTCGTCATGGCACGGCTGCAGACTGAGCTGCCAGCACACCAGCCCGGCGCCCCGGCCGGACTCAACCTCGAGAATATGCTGGCGGTCGAGCCAACCCAGCTGAACCAGCTTATCTGGCAGGTCGGCTTTCACAACAACAAGACGCGCTACCTCAAAGAGGCGGCCGAACAGCTGCGCGACCGCTGGGACGGCGACATCCCGCCCACGGCCGACGGCCTCATGAGCCTCCCCGGCGTCGGCCCCAAGATGGCCTACCTCTGCCTCTCGGCCACGCACGGCTGGAACCGCGTCGAGGGCATCGGCGTCGACGTCCACGTCCATCGCATCACCAACCTCTGGGGCTGGCAGCCCGCCGGATCGCCCGCCGCCAAGACTCCCGAGTCCACCCGCCTCGCCCTCCAGAGCTGGCTGCCCCACGACCGCTGGAAGGAAATCAATTGGCTGCTCGTTGGCTTCGGTCAGAAGGTCTGCTTGCCCCAAGGCGCCAAGTGCGGAGACTGCACCCTTGGCCTCCGTGGCCTCTGTCCGGCTGCGAACCGCAAGAAGGTCGCTGAGGGCCGGCGCCGGCTGCAGGAGAGCGAAGCAGTCGAGGACAAGAATATCAAGGAGGTCAAGGAGGACAAGGATGTGCCAATCAAGGAAGATGTCGAGGAAGCAACCAAGGTTATCAAGCAAGAGGACGCCGAGATCGGCTCTTTGGACACATTGGCACAAGTAATCCCAGAGTAATCACGATACCATTTCTACGCCCAAATGGCGCACACATGCAAAGAGGCAAAAAGAAGATTGTATTCCAGACTAAATCACAAAAACCAAACAGGGGAAGCGAAGGGAAATGCTGTCGCCTCGTCCTGCCCCATCGCTACCCAAGCCATACACCGACGCCGTATTCTGTTGGTATGAGATAAGATAAAAAGCTAGGAAAGTGCCAGGTCGGGATATTAGAGAAAAAGACAGGACCGCGCGTTGTAGGTACGGTGGGGAGTCGAGGCGATTTTGTTCTGGTCGGAAGTGTGTTTTCTAGACTGTGAGTACCGCTCGTCGACACAGAGACGTCGAATCGGTTCAAGGCGAATGCCAATGCGCGAGATGCGGAGACTCTGGGAGTTCCAAGATATCCAGAGCTGTCGGTCTTCCGGCCAACAGATTCCGCTCTTGTTCTCGGCGGGGGAGTGGTCGACGAAGCGCGCATTTCGGCCGTCGAGAGAGGGTGCAGACTGTCGAGACGTCGGCACAAGGGACACACACAGTCGGATACGCCTTAGACGCCCCTGATGACATGCGTCCGCTCAGACTCGAGTTGCGCTGCGTTCTGCTCGTGCGCTTCCTTCTTGCACTGGCGATCGGTTAGTTGTTGCGACGGAAACGGGACATGGGAAACGGAACAGGCACATACGTCCTCTAGACCAGAGCACCGGTGGTCCTCTAGTAACCGATGGCGGCCGCAAAAGTGACCGTTGCAAAAGGCACAGTCGCCCGCAATGCGCTGGGCGCCTTCTTTGCAGTCCTTGAAGGAGCACTTGATTTTCCGAGGCGCCATGGTGTGATTGTGGCTGCAGCGATCCGGCGAGTCAAGAACCGAGGCTGTGGAGAGATAAGGGCGACAGACGGAGAGAGAGGACAAGGAGGGAAGAGAAGAGAGAGGACGAGGAGAGGACGAGAAGAGGACGGAGAGAAAAGGGAAAGGCGGCGGACAGGAAGCGGAAGCGTTGGTTCGGGTGAGTCAACGATAGGGGGAAGTTGGGAAGAGAAGGGGAGGAGGAGAGAAAGGAAAGGGAAGGGCAGAGCGAGCGTATGTAGTCGGGAAAAGGCTCACGTGGGTCGTCTGGCGGAGCCCAGGAGCTGGTGCTGGTGCTGGTTCAGGTTTCGCTTCAATTACGGAGTATTGGTTCTGGTAATACCGGACCGGCGACCCAAAGCGTACAGCGTATTTGATGACTACACGAGGAGAGCCTGTGCTTCCGACCAGGGAAGCGGCGGCAAGGGCCACGCTGCTCGCTCCTGCCGGGAGCGAAAGAAAAGGAAGGCAGGAGAAGAACGGAAGAGGCAAGCGCAACCACGTAAGGCGGGTACGGAGTACAAGAGAGAGTGTACAGAGTACGAGTGTACGAGCATGGGATGACGATTGTCCTGTTTTGCCGCTAGCCCATGCGCCAGCCAGCGCAGCCGCCAGCAAGCAACCGCAATCAGGCAGGAATGGAATGGCGGGCATGCCAGAGACAAGGCTCCGTTCTCGGCGGGGACAGCCACTGCGTACTCGTACTGCGGCACAGCACTCTGTAGGTACGCCGTACGCAGTACGACGTACGACCGACGGGCCTGCCTGCTCGTATCTCACAAGGCAGCGGCGCCATTACGTCGTGCCCACCCGCCCCAAAAGACCCACTCCGCTGCTATCTAGATAACAAGGCCGGCTCCACTGTGGCCAGCCACGGTCACCTGTCTCTGCGCCTTCGTTGGGCGGCAATGGCAGCGGGTCGGTTCCATGTGCCACGTAGCAGCCACACGATCCAAGCGGGACTCTTTTAATTGTTTGCATTGCTTATGTCATCAGCACCACATTTACAGCGTGCGCATGTCCACGACAGCACGGATGCAGTCGCCCTGCTTCATGACCTCAAAGGCCTCGTTGATCTGGCCGAGCGTCTTGCGGTGCGTAATGAACTCGTCCACTTTGAGCCGGCCCTCGAGGTAGTCGCCCACGAGCCCCGGCAGCTGCGACCGCCCCTTGATGCCGCCAAAGGCACAGCCTCGCCAGACTCGGCCGGTCACCAGCTGGAAGGGTCGTGTGCTGATCTCCTGGCCGGCCGCTGCCACGCCGATGATGATGCTCTCGCCCCAGCCCTTGTGGCACGCCTCCAGCGCCGACCGCATCACCTGTACGTTGCCCGTGCAGTCAAACGTGTAGTCGCAGCCGCCGTCCGTCATCTCGACCAGCTTGTCGACAATCGTCGTACCCTTGGGCAGGGTCAGTGGGTTGACAAAGTCCGTCGCCCCAAACTTGCGTGCCCACTCCTCCTTGGACGGGTTGACGTCCACCACAATGATCTTGCCCGCCTTGTTCGCCACCGCGCCCTGCACCACCGACAGACCGACGCAGCCGGCCCCGAAGATGGCCACGTTGCTGCCCTCCTCCACGTTGGCCGTCACCCGCGCGGCTCCGTAGCCCGTCGTGATGCCGCAGCCCAGCAGGCACGTCCGGTCGAACGGCGCGTCCTTTTGGATCGCCACCACCGAAATGTCCGCCACCACAATGTACTGCGAGAACGTCGACGTCCCCATAAAGTGCAGCAGGTCCTTGCCCCGTGCCCGGAACCGCGACGTCCCATCCGGCAGCAGCCCCTGGCCCTGTGTTGCTCGGATCTTGCCGCACAGGTTCGTCTTGCCCGACTTGCAGAACTTGCACTCCTTGCACTCGGGCGTGTAGAGCGCCACCACGTGGTCGCCTGGCTTCACATTGGTCACACCCTCGCCCACCGACTCGACCACGCCGGCACCCTCGTGGCCCAGAACCACCGGGAACGCACCCTCAGGGTCCTTGCCCGAGAGTGTGAAGGCATCTGGATCCTGTCAGTCGTGCTGCCGTCCACGAGAAGCAGCTGTTCCGGTCGACCGAGCTTACCTGTGTGGCAGACACCAGTATAGTAGATCTCCACGCGGACCTCGTGGGCCCGGGGTGGCAGCACCTCAATGTCCTCGACACTGAGCTCCTTGCCAGCCTCCCAGGCGATGGCCGCCTTGCAGGTGATGGTCTGCACATATCAGCCCCTGTTCAATCCTCGGCTCTTTTGATCCATTGACAGGAAGCTTACCTTGCCAACAGTGGAAGCCATTGTGAACGGTCTGTCCAATTGCGTTTGTTGTGTTCGTGTTCGGATCGTCGGAGCTCAATCGTAGTTGGTTGGCACAAAGAGGGGAAGTCTGGAATGAAGAGGAGAGAAAGGAGAATGCAGGAACGGAGGAGAGGGGAAGCTTTTTATTATATTACCCGTGAGTCCCGCTCTGCTTTAATGGTGTCCCCCTCTTAGGAAGGAAATGCCATAAATTAGCAGCTTCCGGAGCTCTTCAGGCCTTGCACAACGACCGGGAGGTGGGGTCAGCCGGCATTCTGGCATGCTCTGTACCCCTCACTAATCTGCGCCGTACAGCGCTCCCACGTCATTAATCGTTCGGCGATATCGCGGTATCTAGCGCTGTACTAGCACACAAAATTCGGGATTCGCCCGTATTCCCTGAATCGCCAAGAAACGCCCGGCGCTTGAAACCGCTCGCTGGCGTCAGCATGTCCCGTCAAAACCCGCCGAACCGTTCCCATTCGCTTGTGCAGAGCTGCACGAGTTCGCTGCGTAGGTCCAGCCAATGAAATATTTCTGCTCGTCAATTTAAGATCGTCCCGTCGGTGTCGATCAAGTAAGTACGGTATCCCTTCTGGTCCCGTCCAGAGCAGCCTTGCCCACAAGGTGGATGACATAGTTGCACGTGATCTGTCAAGGCAACGCTTTGCTTGGGCGTCGAAAAAGTTCTCGAGATAACTCAGGCGTGCCAACGCAGCGAAATGATTATCGTACCGCTGACCCCGGATTCTTATTGTCGGGCGATGCATGGACTCCTGGGGCGTCAAAGACTCACCGGTCTCATAACACGTCATAGCGACAAACGTATCAGTCGCAATGTCAGGCCGCCGTTGCCTGGATACCGTGAACCGTATCATCCACACTTCGGGCAATGGTGGCAAGGCGCATTCGCCCCACGAATATCTTCTTTGAGCGGTTCGCCAAGCTCGTATTATTGCTTCGCCCCATTACGATATCTTTTGGTCGCCAAAAACGGCCTCTTTGGGTATTCAGCCCGCCTAATCTAGCTCTACTTCCCTATCGGGATCTACTCATCTGTATCACCGTTATTGGCCATGACACTGTTGTTAGTAGAACTCCAAAATACCATAATGAGGCTAAATCGACAACTCACTCGTTGCCTCGGAATCACTTGTGACCAAACGATCTCCAGCCTAAGCTCCAGCTGGCTCCAACTCACAAAACTGCAAGACAAACTTGGTGGCGGCACTGATTTGATACGCCACGGTGCTCGGGTTCCAGCTTGCATGGTTCTTTACTTGCACACCCGAGATATACGCTCCAACCTATCCGCTCTTCAGATATGGCCCTCCACAACGGTTGGGTGCCATCGGTCAGGTTCTTGTCTAAGACCGTAGCCAACAAGTGGAAACACATACTTGTAGTGTGTTTGGCACATGTGATATTGTTTAGGTGGACACAATACGACTTATTCGTGCGTTGAGAGCAAGGACTGCCACTGCCAACGCCCACGAGAATGTCGACCAGGCAGTTACGTCAGTCTGTATGTATTGCCTGGAGTCTAGACGCCGGATGATTCAGAACCAGGTTTTCACGGTATAACATACACCCCTGTGAATATGACCGCCTTCGCTGACTGCCAAAGCCTCGTCTTGGAGGCTACTAATTACATCGTGAAGAAGTGCACGGTCCCGATACTCTATCAAAGGCTTGCATCCAGGGCTGACTTCGCCACGTCTGTGATCCCGCTGGCTATGCGTTGTTGTCTCCATATCAGGGAGAGATGTGGTCTAAGCATCTGGCCTACCTGCCTTATTAGCGAGCTGATTCATGGAGTCGCGAGGCAGTGAATGGAATCCCAAGCAACCCATTCTCCAGGCCGTAGTTAATCCTTGCGTAGTGACTCATCCAATTACGACAGTGAGATAGTGATCACTCCAGTGCTGCCTATTCTTAAGAAATTCCATTCTCAGACTAATATGGAGGCCACCCACTGATCCATACCATTGCAGAGACAAGCAGCAAGACTAGCTAAAAATTGACGAGAATACGCAATAGTCAATAACGAGAAGTTTTCGATACGATCGCCACATTTCGAACTCCACCTTGGCAGAAAATTCAACGCATTTCTTCGAAATATTCGTTAGACGGGGGCGACTGTCGTTATATTCTTTGCCGTCGCCAGGCAGACAATTGTGGCTGAGTGTGGCGAACGCGGATTTACCTTTACCCGATCCTGAACTGGGATTTTGCCAGTACCTGTTGATGCCTCATTTTTTTGTGAACCTCAGGCTCAAACTTGTCAGTACTCGCGACAGTCAACGCTGAAGATATCGTGACAAACGAAAGGCCTCCTGGTGGCGTCGAATTATAATCCCCAGAGCATTAGGCGACAGAGCCTCACTGTCCATTGCCCCCGATTTGTTTCCGGTTGTTTTGTCGTTTTTCACTTGACGATCTCTTCCCTCACCCTCCTCAAAACACGTCCTTGCGGCTTACATATCTGGACATTGGCCAAAGTCACATATTTTTTTACACTTTTTATTAGTTGTGACGCGTCTTTCATTTTTCACACCCGGACGCTATGAGTCTCGTCTTCGAAACGTCGCGCCAGGCTCCTTACCTTGGTGGAGAAGACAGCTACCCACCAATCGACCAGGCCGGCGACGAGGTCGAACGGTACGACGAGGAGGCGGTCGGAAACAATGTTGGTGTCGGCATGGGCGATGTTGGCGATGTAAGCGAGCTTGCTGCAGCCGTGGCCGGAGGCTACCACGCGCCCGACTCATCCCTGCTCGAGAGCGAGTCGTCGCGTCTCGTCGTGGACGAGGTCGTCGGCACCGGAGAGGACCACGGCCATCACCAGCACCAGGTCTCTGCGAACATGGCCGCGACAGCAGCAGCAGCCTCTGCTGCGGCTCAGACGCACGCAAAGTCCAAGGCCTCGGCGCGGAGAGCATCGGATGACTCATCCATATCGCCTCCACATTCGTTGGGTGAGGCGACATCCTCTATGCACGGCTCAGCCATGGGATCGCGAATCAAGCCAATTCCCAAGCCCGACCGGGACATTTACCGGAATCAAAAAGGAAAGTTCCAGTGTACATGGCCTGACTGTACCGAGGAAGCACAAGAATTCTCACGTAAGTGTGAGTACAAGTAAGTCGCTCTTCTCGCCTCGTCGCCAAGCTGTCCACACCGGCTGACCAGGCTGCAGCAAGCACATGGACAAACATGAGCGCCCGTACCGCTGCACAGCCGAGGGGTGTGAAAAACTGCCTGGGTTCACATACTCTGGCGGCCTGCTGCGACACGAGCGCGAAGTCCACAACAAGCATGGAGGGCCGCGCAATCCGCTTCACTGCCCCCATCCCACATGCAAGCGTCATGCTGGCAAGGGCTTTTCGCGGCAGGAGAACCTGAACGAACATCTGCGGCGCGTGCACACGACTGCCGGCAGCAACATGTCCGGCGTCGACCTGCCTATGGATGGGGGCAGTGCACTGTCCAGCCTGGCCGATCTGCGGCCCTTGGCCGCTGTTGTGGATGCGTCTGGGCCAGGAGGCAGCCCCACCACAATGTCGGCGGCAGCAGCGGCAGCAGCAGCAGCAGTCGTGTCGGAAGCGCTCCCGTCATCGGTCATGCGTGGCGACGAGAACGATGACGACAGGGCGATGGAGGGCCTGGGACTGCTGACAGCACATGCGCAGGTCCCGATGCACCCACGGCGGCGCAAACGGACAGCGTCTTTCCTGGGCGGTGACGTCGAGGACGAGCACGGCCACTACGATCTGCGAGAGGAGGTCAAGCGGGTCCGCCTCGAGAACGAGGAGCTTCGACGACAAGCAGAGCTTCAGAACAGCCAGATGATGGCCATGATGAAGCAGATCAACCAACTGCAGCAACAGCAGCAACAGCAACAGCAACAACAGCAGCAGCAGCAAGCCTGTAAGACCGAAGCATCAGCCCTGGCTGACGTGCTGGCTGGAAACTGCTCACCCACCAGATAAAGGCGACGTTGCTGGCGGCTGATGACCTGTTTCGCTTTTTTCCCTGTATCAACTGTCCACTTATATCCCCCGTCTTTTCTTCTCTCCCATCTCTTGTACTATTTCGACACATTGCACGGGAGTTTGCGCCCCGCTGGAAAAAGGACGCTTCTGAATATCAAAGGACTGTGATGCGTTCTTGGCCGGTCTTCTGCTCTTCTGTTCTGTCTTTCTTTCCTTCTCACGATGATGTCCGTCCAAGAATTACGCTATTTCTTGCTTGAAAGCACCGGCCGAATTCTGGTAATTCGTCTGCGTCTGCGTTGTCTGCTGGTCCTTGCCCCCCTCTCCGTCTTCCACGATCACTCCGTTTCCTTACAGGTTCAGAATCCCTCACAGGACAAGTACTATCATCACCTTTTGCACAACACATACCATCCTGTACACACACTTTCCCCACTTTGGTTGATAGAGAACGATATGTAGGATATTTGTACACACACCGAGAAAGAGTAGACTGAATGTCACGAATAGTACAAAGATTTTCAAACACACAAGCGTGAAGTGGGAACCGCGCACACAGGTGTCCTGATACTTGTTGATTTTCGTGCACATGTGACGAAGCCGGGTGGATGCTGGCCACTATAGGCTTTTCATAGACGCAGTGTGTTTCACCTGCCTTTCTTTTTCGTGTCTGCAACCACTATAGGCCACGCATGGACAACCCCATATTCGGGCGTATACCACGCCATCTGCCTTTGTGTCTGCCTAATTCCCAAATAGGAGCGGACTAGTCCTTATCGTACAACCTTTTCAGGTTGGGCCCTGACAGCCCTGCATGCATGTCACGTAGTATTATTCCCGTGAACGGCCCTTTGTCTATATCCGTGTGCACCATCTTGCCTTTCTGTTTTTAATATATTGTATCTGCTCCATACAGGAGTGCAATGCTGTCCCTACGATGTGATGATCTCACGCACTAGACGCGTCGAGAGCCGAGTGGTGTGAGACAACAAGCGACTGCAGAAGCCTCACTTTTCAAAGCACATGACTGCATAGCGAAACGAGCCGTTGCCGTAGCCCCGTCGCATGGCCCGGAAGGCCTGCAGAAAGGCGATGCCGTCACGGCCCTGGCTCAGGGCAAAGGCCCACAGCGAGGGGTTCTGCACCAGAGCCCAGGAGAGATCCCTTGTTGTGAAAGCATCAGTACGTGGAATATGCCCATATGGAAAGCCTCTGCGCGCTCTGCTTACCAGGTCTTGCTCACGTCGGTGCTGATGTCCTTGGGCGGTGCGTGGACACGCAAGCCGGCGCCCGTGGCCAGCGTCACGTAGTCGGACTGCGTGCACAGCGGCGGCAGCAGCATGCCGTCCTCGATCGGCTTGATGTCGGTGTCGAACGCCTTGGCCGACAGGTCCTCGGCCTTGAACCAGTCGGCGAGCACGAGCTTGCCGCCGGGTCGCAGCACACGTTGGGCGTTGCGGAAGAAGAGCGCCTTGTCGGGGAAGTGGCTGAGGGCCTCGCTGATCCAGACGACGTCAAAGAGGCCTGTATCCGCATCTGCCGTCCCGTCGAGGAAGTGATCGCCCATCGTCTCGGCGTCGAGCTCGAGGAAGCGCACCTGGCCCTTGCCCACCAGCTGATAGTCGCCGTCGCCGTCGCCGTCGCCAGCAGACAGACGCTTGGCAATCTCAACCTGCCGCGTCGAGATGGTGATGCCCGTCACGCGGCAGCCCAAATCCGAGGCCAGGTAGCGCGACGTGCCGCCCACACCACAGCCGACGTCGAGGACGTCGAGGGCGGCACCGCTGCCACCATCACCCACACCCGAGATGGAGAGAAGAAGGCGGATCAGGTTCGCCTGCGCCGTCTCCTTGCTCTCGCTGGCCTTGGACTCGTCGGTCGGCCAGTAGCCGTGATGGATGTGCTCGCCCCACAGGCTGACGTAGTAGTCGCTGGCCAGGTCGTAGTGCTGCTTGATGCGCGCCTTGAGCGCCTCAATCGTGGTGTGTGCCAGGCCCAACGGTGTCTCGTATTGCTGGCTGAGATCGGTCGACTCGGACCCGTCAGCATTGGTCGGTGCCGGAGCCGCCGTGGCGGATGGAGTTCCCAAAGCAGCCATTGTGTCAAGCTCTCAAGATCAATGGGCGTAACAAGTGCACGGCTGTGTTCGGAAACGAGCTTGTGGACGAAAGCTCGCAATTCGTGCTTCTTCCCTCGTTTCAGGCTTTGTCATGCAATGTTTGTTGGTTGTTGGCTATGGAGGAAGGCGGGGAAACGTAGCTGCCTTCCGATCTTCGATTTGCGCACCTTCCTTTTCGATAAGAAGCTGCAGCGATTAGCACCAGCAAGCCAGACGCTTTCGGTGTGCTCTACAGCTGAGCTTCCTCCTTGTGAAAGAGCACATGATCTCGAGCTTGGCCGTTCTCCTTCATCCGCACTGGACGGAAGCGTGCGAGTTCGCCTTCGCATACATAGTAATAGCAGAACAGTGGCTGTACTCCGTATAAGCCGCCCCTTGGAGAGGGGCTAGTCCCGTTTGAGGAATGACGGCACTATTTTGAGGTCTTCATCTGAGGACAATTCTCCGGTTTCCGTCTCGCAAACATGTCGCAGCGTAGCACGGCAGAACGCCAACTGTTCGTCCAACATCATGGCGGATGCTCCGTAGAAAAGTGCTTACTCCGTTCGTCTTCGATATCCGTGTCTTCCAGTCTTGAGAACAATTGGCAAAGAGGCAGTGCAGGCGGGTAAACCGGAGGCCTTTGTTGAGGAAGCAATGGCTTGCCTTCTTACGAGTACGAATCCTGGTGCCACTATTAGTGGGGTCACAGCTGTCCCTATCCAACGGGGAAGGCGCGACGAGTGAAGCAAGACAGATGACGGAATGGATACCGCAGACTGCAACCTGAAGAGATCACAGGAGGCCAAGAGACAGGTCGCAGATTGCAGGCCGTAGACCGCTTACTGTCTCGACTCTGTCTTGGTGTTTCCTGCCACGAGTGCTGCGGACGATGTCGCCCCTCGTCTGCGAATTTGTTGCAAAAGGGGACCGTCGTCGCCGGACGGAGTCCTCTCGGCCAAGCGAATGCAATTCCGGACGCGAAATACGACGCAGCCCCGCTCCAGCGCCCCAGTGCCCCCCTCAAGAGCGCGGTCCAGTGGCTGCAGGCTGCGCTAATACCGCCTCTCCAGCTACATAGCAGTGCACGGAGCACGCTGTAGGATACTATACCACACCCGCACCCGCACTAGGCCCTGATTTGTCTTATTGCCTGTCGCTCCACACGGGAAATGGCATCCAGCTGTCACCTCCAGCAAATCACGTCCGTCCGTCTTCTAGAATGCACTAGCATTTCGGTCTTGGAGGAGATGCACTTACGACCATCACGTTCTGCCGGCGGAGCGGCCGCCTGACTCTGGACATGTTGCACTTTGGCCGGGCTTGCTGGCCATTCATTTGCTTTGAAATGCGGCTCACCGCTCCAAATCTCCATTCCCGCCTGTCCCAGGCTTCTGTCATTTGTCCTGCTGTTCTTTGTGCCTTGTGCTATATTTCAAAGAACCTTCTCCCTGCCTTGCAACCTCACAACGACGACGACTCCCTTGCAACAATTCGACTGTTTGTCTACTTCCCCGACTTTTCCTGCCGTTCGTCCACGACCAGGGGCCTCCTCGCTCGACCGCTAACCTGTAACGAGAAGCTCCTCGTCGCCACCCTTGTCACCCTATTGCGTATCGCCTTCTTTCCCGCGCGCTTACACGATTCGGCTTCTGTTCCAAAAGTGAGCCTCGTCCACTAGATCGTCGTGACGGTCCTTCTTTTCTCTCCCCGCACTCTCCTTGCCGGGCGTTTCACTCCTCAATTACTGTTTTTCTTTATGCACATCTTATCCCGGCCCAGGTTGTCCACTCTTGCCATTGTTTCGATCTGCCTCTTTGATTCTGAAGAAAAATCCAAGAGGCACATCCTTGCCCGATCTCTTTGTTGAGAGCCCTCCTTTCTCATCTCCTCTCTGTGATTCTCCCTTTTCAGCTCGTTCGTCGCTTTCTTACGACGTATGACGGCGATATTCGGCTGTTCTCATTGTTCTTCCTGCCTTTACTCTGTACCATTGTCTCTTTCTATCTTACATCTGCCCACATTGGCATTGTGGTATTCTTGTCTCCCACTCTATTATTTACATGCTCTCATCTTCATAAACACGGCATCCCCACCCCCAACGCATTCTAATCGGAGGGAATTGCCAATTTCCATACCCCTGATTTATATCACCCAACTCCAATATTCATCTGACCTTACTATTTAAAAACATACCTTGGCGGTCACAGAAGACTAAAAGCATGCGCAGATTCTCAAGAGCCCGGACGCAGAGTTGGTCCACTACCAACATCAACGACATGGAATCAGCACCTCGAACCCCGACGAAGCCCCAATCACGGAGCTATTACACCGGCTTTCCAGAGCCATTTTGCGGGAGTAAGTTGCGAGTCACGATACCCTTGGATCCTCGTTATGCGTATCAGGGATAATAATGTGCTAACGAGGCTCACAGCTGGAAATACGACGCTACGTCATCCCGACGCCGATACTTCACCTAATGCATCCATAGGCTCCGGCGACATCGACGTCGACAGGGTCTCCGTCCGGACCCGGCGAAACTTCCTTAGCCGGCACAAATACACGTCCAACTACGGCAAGATATCCGCCTCCGATGCTGAGAAATCCATGTTGAATAGCAACATGGGCGTACTTCGAAAATCGCGCTCGAACCGGTCTTTCCAGCACGGGAGCGATGACGAGAGTAGCCGCTCATCATCGTCTGCCCACAGCAATGCCGCCTTCCCGGCCATCGTCGTTACGCCAGAAAACAACGGCAAGACACTGACGCCCACGGCATCCGTCGCTGGACACGGAAGCGATATGCTGCGCAAAGTGAAGGCCCACAACCAATAGAGAGGCTCTGAACCAACACCGCCCACACACGCACACGGCCAGCACAGCGGCCAACACGTTTCCTTACTTTGCATTATCATCAGAAGTAAAAGGACGCGACAGATACGGGAGATTGGAATAGCATATAAGGAAGGATAGGAGGACAACTGGCGCTCATTACACTGCCGGGGCATCGGCATCTTGACCTTTTTTTGTTTTAATATCGGCGACGGTCGCCAAAAGACATCCGGAACGGCTTGCTGTAAAGCAGATTAACGACACTGACGACGTGCTGAAAGGCACTCGTACTTATTTTCTAATACGTTCATTGTTGGCGATCGATTGGGCAGGCCAAACTTTTGCAGCGTCTCTCGTTCTATCTGCAGCTCTTACCCAGATTCGGGTACAAGCCGCTTGTATTTGATTGAGTAAACACTCCATATTCAAATTGAAGATTTTATAGTACATGGAGAAAAACCGCCATACGTCTGGCACTGCCACGACAGAACACACCCGAAGCAGACGCAATGTCTTGATGGTAGTCTAACCTGCGGACACCTGCCGGGCTCAGCTGCCGCGGTACGTGGTGTAGGAGAACGGGTTCAGCAGCAGCGGCACGTGGTAGTGCTGTCCGGGGGCCACGCGGAACGTGACGGCGACCTCGGGGAAGAAGGCGTTGCCGGCGCCGTAGTAGTCGTCAATGTCGAAGCGCAGCGTCCAGGTGGACGGCAGTGGTGGCGTCGACCGGGCGACAGCCTCCTCGGCCTCGTCGAGCACGTCGTCGAGCGTGTAGACGGGCACCTCGCCGGACGCGTTGGACGACGAGTACGGCAGCCACACGGTGACGCGGCCGTCGTCGTTGGTCTGCGACTCAAACACCTTGGTAGCGCCGCCGTGGTAGTGGTGGCCGCCCAGCGGTTCGGCCGTGCCAGATGCCGTCACCGGCGGTTGCCGCGGTGCCGTTAGCTCGAGCCGGACGCGCACGCCACGAGCCGGACTGCCCTTGGACGTGTCGAGGATGTGGCATGTGATACGCTCTTTGGTGGCCGCCATTCTTTTTGGAGATGTTGTTATGAAAGAGGCTGTGGTGAAAGAGGGCGGAGAGGCATGGGATGCCAGAATCCAGCTGGGCAGCGTACGGCCAGTCTGAGAAGAATGGGACCGACACTATTTATAGGTCGTGGAAGACTAGTCGGCTGCCTACTCCGTACAAAATGCTGGCTGTGCTGGATGCCGTTTGCTCACGGAATCCTCCGTCTGCCGCCAGCACAAGTCTTGGCGGGGTTGAGCTGAACTGCCCGCGGGAGGCATTAAGTGGGTCTAAAAAAGAAACTGGCAGAGAAGGCGGTCGTTTTCAGACTAGTCATGACTTGGATATTATGTAATCAAAGCCTAACTGTGTATGGACACATAGCTGTAAACCCCCACCAAAATACGCTGCTTCCAGCCACTTCTAGAGCTTTTGGGTGTGTCTTTTACGAATCTTGCCTCATCCCACGGCCTCTGTCCTGAGCATCGTCTTCACAGAGAAAGTCTAGTCCTCTTGTTTCTACAGCACTCCAATAAACCTCCACTTCGATACGTCACCGTCCGTCCATCATGGCAGCTCTGGTCAATCTCGACGATGACGATGCCCTGGCGCCAACCCTGCAGTCCATCCTCGACCAGCGGTCGCTGCGCTGGATCTTTGTGGGTGGCAAGGGTGGTGTGGGAAAGACGACGACGTCGTGCTCGCTGGCCATCCAGCTGGCCAAAGTGCGGCGCAGCGTGCTGCTGATCTCGACGGACCCCGCGCACAACCTGTCGGACGCGTTTTCGCAAAAGTTTGGCAAGGATGCCCGCCTGATCGACGGGTTCAGCAACCTGAGCGCGATGGAGATCGACCCGAGTGCCGGGCTGCAGGACATGATGGCCGGCATGTCGGACGGCGACAACAACGCCGCTGCCGGCGCCAACGGCGGGATGAACAGCATGGTGCAGGAGCTGGCCTTTTCGGTGCGTCTGTCCGGGTGGTCCGCTTTTGTGCCTTTGTGCCTTTGTGTGTTGGTCGTGCTAACCGCAGCCTGTCCAGATACCCGGCATCGACGAGGCCATGTCCTTTGCGGAGGTGCTGAAGCAGGTCAAGTCGCTCTCGTACGAGACGATTGTGTTTGACACGGCGCCGACGGGCCACACGCTGCGCTTCCTCCAGTTCCCGTCGGTGCTTGAAAAGGCGCTGGCCAAGCTGAGCCAGCTGTCGGAGCAGTACGGCCCGCTGCTCAGCGGGCTCATGGGCGGCGGGGCTGGCGCGACGCTGCCCAACGGCCAGAGCCTGACGGGCATGATGCAGCAACTCGAGTCGCTGCGCCAGACGATCAGCGAGGTCAACGCGCAGTTCAAGGACGACGCGCTGACGACGTTTGTGTGCGTGTGCATCCCCGAGTTCCTCTCACTGTACGAGACGGAACGCATGATCCAGGAGCTGGCGTCCTTTAGCATCGACACGCACTGCATCGTCGTCAACCAGCTGTTGTACCCGCGCAAGGGCTCGCAGTGCGAGCAGTGCAACGCGCGCCGGCGCATGCAGAAAAAGTACCTCGACCAGATCGAGGAGCTATACGATGACTTCAACGTCGTCAAGATGCCGCTGCTGGTCGATGAAGTCCGCGGCAAGGAGAAGCTCGAGAAGTTTAGCGAAATGCTCATCCACCCATACGTGCCGCCGGACGTGTTCGATGGGGAGGACGAGAAGGCGGCACAGTAATTGGATATGTATAAAAGGACAAGAACTACACGTCATCCGGTCAAACATTAATTACGTTACTATGACACACTCTGAATCGATCCAGTGACTGCGTCCAACATCCATAGTAAAGACAACGTTCGTTCTGTGGAAGGAACACAACAGGAGATCGTCGATCAATACGGAAGAAGCGCTCGTTTTGCGTGATAGTCTCATGAAGGAAAGCGCAACTGTCGTGCCTTTAGCCTAAGTATAGCCAAAATGTGTTTTTCCCTTCCTGTCGACTGTCACGGAACAATTACTACATGCAAAGCATCGAATATTACCCTCGGACACGCAAGTCGCCCAGACCAGTGCTGCCCGTCATGGCAGCGAGTCATAAACGACGAATATCCAAATTCTGTGTATGCTCTGACCTGTCTAAGTACCAATTGTTTTGTTTCCCCATTATATAGCACACGCACACGCAAAGCAACGCATAGACAAGTACAAACACACAACACAAGCCTCATCGCCCCTCGACACTCGTCTGCACCGTCACCTCCCATCGCAGACTGTTGCCGCGGCCATAGCCCTCGCCCAGGCGGTTTTGGACGACGCGAGCGACACGAGTGCGCAGCTGACGCAAAGAGCCATCGTCACAGCCACGCACGACCCGCAGGCGCAGGTTAGCCATGCACAGGCCGTAGTGGACCTGCCAGAACTGAGCGTCCTCAACTCGTGCAATCTGCGGCTCCGCAGCGATCTCGTCGAGAACGCAAGACACGCTACCACCCGCAGTGCCGCTTGCCGTACCAGATGACGGCGCCGGTTGGGGCTTCCCTGCAAACGACATCAGCAGCATCAAGCCCTGGGCCGTGGCCAGGCGGGCGCCCAGCAGCAGCATGGAGAGCGCGATGGTGGCACACAGCAGGCGATCCAACCACGGTTGCACGGCCACAAACATGAGCGGCAGCACAAGAAGGACCAGTGACACGCCAAGCGTTAAAAAGTGGAACGGATTGGCCATGGCAGCCGGCAAGCCGGGCAGACGGGCGATGACGGAGGCAATGGCGGAGAAACCCGAAAAGGAGGAAGCGGACGGAGCAAGAGGTGCCGGTGAAGGAGACAAGGATGACGACGAAGATGACGCCTCACCAATGCGGCCCTTCTTGCTGGCAGCCGAGACAGCAGAGAGGGTGGACGAGTAGGGGGGGACGCCGTGCTGTAGCAGCAGAGCGCGGCGGATGCGGGCGTGGTTGCCAAGGCCATACGCGCTGACAAGAGTGCTGGCAAAGGCGGCCAGAGCGGGGATGTCGACGGTGCCCGGGTGAACATATCGGGTGTGGTGGCCATGGCCGTCATGGTGGTGGTGATGGTGGTTCTCGCCGATGAGGCTATTGCCATCGCCATGAGCAGCGGCAGTAGAACTGCCAGCACTAACAGCAGTGGCAGCCTCAAACAAGTCATTGAGGTCGTGGCTGAGCAGGTCGAAGCCGCCAAAGACAAGGAAGATGCTCATGGCGAAGCCGGCCAGAACCTCGGCGCGACGCAGGCCGAAGGGATAGCGAATGGTGGAGCGACGCCAAACTTCAAAGTTGCCGAGCACGTCGACGGCGACACACACGGCAGCCGAGCCGACGTCGAAGAAGACGAGGTGTGACAGAGCCGTCAAGGCCAGGCTGTCGCCGCTACCCTCAAGGGTCGCACACAGAAAGACAAAGACAGCGACGGCCCCGTGACAGAGACACCAATACAGCCGGGCCCGCTGGTCGCGCTGCATGCTGGCCCAGGCCTCGCGCAGCGTCGGCAGCGGTAGCGATGCCGGCAGCACAGGCGGCGGCCGTGGCGGAGGCTCCTGGAAGATCTGGTGCTGTGCAGACACGCTGCTGTGCTTGTAGCGATGACCACGACGGAGGCCGATATTCTGGCAGTGTCAGAGCAGCGGCATGCAGGAGCGAAAGGGGGAGCGAGACATACCGACTTCACCGACGATGTGGATATGTACTCGGTCTGGAAGTTGAAGGGATTTGCCGCAGGCGACGAGCCGATGCCGTTGGCCGACGCCGTTGAGGAAGCCGAGCCCGTTGAGCCCGTTGGGATCGGCATTGGCGAGGCTGACATATCGCCAGCTTCTGAGCCGTCGCCAGCCGTCCCCATGGCGCTGCGAGGCGGCCGCACGAAGCTGGTTCTAAAGGCGTCTGGACTGAGCAGACCGGACGACGAGGGCGACGTTGACAGCGCTGGCAAAGACGCCGAGGCCGAGAGAGGGACGAGTCGGGGCGAGTGGCTGCGTCGCAAAAGAGCGGCGTCGTGGGGATGGATCTCGTCGTTGGGCAGCTGCTGTTGCTGCTGTTGCTGCTTCTGATTGGAAGTCACGACGTCGTCAATCTCGATCGGAAAGCTGTCCTCGTCGCTCTCACCGTCAGATGTTGGCGCAAACACAATAGACGGTGGCTGTAATGGCAGCTGTGTTTGTGTTTGTGCCTGTGCTGCTGCTGCTGCTGCCGAGCGTCGAGCGGTCTGCGATGGAGCGGAGACGCTGGCAGACGGTAGCGCTGTTTCGGGCGCCATGTGCAGCAGAGGGAAGCGAGCCGGAGGAGGGATAGATGGGTCGAGCGTCGAGGGAAAGGGAGCGGACGAAGAATGTTGTCTATCGACGAGCTGTCGCTTTTGGCAAGTGGCAATTACTGGTCCTCGGCCGGCACTACTTCGATTCGGGCTAGCGTTGTATTGGAAGGCTTGCAGCAGATCTCCAACGCGCGTCTTCGTCAGCCGATGGACGGCCATCAGCATGGACAAGCAGAATGCAGCTGTTTGGCCCCCAATTTTCTGGGTTCCGCAAAACACGCATGCGTCACATGACAGCGCTCTAACTTGGCGCGAAGCGCTAACAGACCAATGCATTGAGATGGACTTTTATACTACAGTGTTGTGGCCCAAGACGAGATCCGGACTGAGCCGAAAGAAAGACAAGGCAAGGAAGTGGCCATCCGATCATGCAGAGAACATGCTGCAACGATTTCGCCGTCTATGACAGGTTTTGAAAAAAAAGAAAAAAAACAGGAAAAGGAGAAAGTACTAATAAACAAATGGGCCACAATGCAAGACTTGGTACATCAATACACAGAGACAGGAGGGATCAGTGACAGGGGATTCGGTTCCGCTGTGTCCATCTCTCGGGCTCTCTTACTCGGCTGCGCCGTAGGTTGCGCGGTGAAGCTTCCTCTGGGCCTCACGACGCGTGCGCGTCAGCATCCGCATGGCGTACTCGTACGTCATCATGGTGACGGTGGCCGCGGGCACGGCACGCATCATGTTTGTGCCCAGGCCGGCGTAAAAGGCCCGCCAGCCCTCCTCGTGCAGGATGGTGCGGAAGGTGGTGATGACGCCGCGATAGCGCGGCTGAGGCTGAAGCTGAGGCTGAGGCGGTGGCTGGGGTTGTGGCTGATATTGTGGCTGTGCTGTGGTGTGGCTGCCGGCAGCCACGGGGAGGACGTCTCCGGCGCCGGCGGCCGACATGCCGGTGGCCAGCTGTCTGGTGGTGGCCGCACCGCCGGCACGCACGGAAGCAGCAGACGGACGGCGCTGGGTTTGCAGGCGGGTGCGGATGACCTCGTGCGGGTAGGTCAGGCCGCTGGCGAGGACCTTGGACAGGATGGTGGCGGATAGGACGCCGACCCACTGAGGCGCGGCATCGGCATCGTCAGCAGCATCGGCGCCGGAGGCGCTGCCCATGCCGTGGCCGGTGAACTTGGTTTTGAAGAACTCGTAGGCCGGGAACTGGACGGCGACGTGGGTCAGGCCCAGCAAGGCCGGGGTCAGGCCGGAGTAAAAGGACAGGATGCCCTCGGTGGTGTACATCTTGCGGGCAGCGTCCAGAGTGGAGTGGTAGTGCCAAGGCGTGTGCAGGGCCGGACGCGACGTCGGAGTGTTGGCGCCGCGCAACAGGGCGGCGGCGAACCGGTCGTGGTCGTGGCCCGGCATCTGCGACATGAGGCGGGTCTTGATGACCCAGATGGGGTTTGTGGCGATGGTGCTGCTGCCGCCGGCAATGAGCGACGACCAGAAGCTGATGACATAGTTGTTTTCTGGGGAGGTTAGAGGAGGGGGGAAGGGGGAGAGGGGAGGAGGAGAGGGGGAGGGTGAGGAAAGACCAGGAGAGAGAAGGAGGAGAGAGGAGGAGGAGAGAGAAGGAGGAGAGAGAAGGAGGAGAGAGGAGGAGGAGGGAAGGAGAGAGAAGGAGAGAGGAGGAGAGAAGAGGAAGGAGGAAAAAGCAAAAAGGACAGTGAAGAACTAGAACAACTCACGGTACCGCTCCCCCATCCACACCTTGCTCTTGTTGTAGACAGTAAACCAAACAGCCCACGTCGGCAGGTAGCCGAGGATGATCGGACCCAGTCCGCGATACAGTCCGCGGACGCCTTCGTCGCGCAGGATGACCTTTGCCGTGCCGACGAGGCCCTTGTAGATCTTGTGCGACTGGCCGGCTTGGCCGGCAAAGGCGCCTTGGGCTTGCAGCTTGGTCTTGATGACGTCGAGCGGGCACGTGACGACGCCAGAAGTGAAGCCGCCGACGGCGCCGGAGAGGGCATTGAACTGCGAGTCGGATCGGAGCAGCGCCCAGCGTTCGAAGCTGGTCATGGGGGAGAGGGAGGAGGGCGAGGAGGAGGAGGGCGAGGGGAAGGAGGGCGAGGGGGAGGGGGATGAAGAAGACGAGGACGAGGACGACGAGGATGAAGAAGACGACGAGGACGAGGACGACGAGGATGAAGAAGGCAATGGCGTCGTTGGGCCGACATGTGCTGAGAGCAGGGCTGATGGCAACGACAGCGGCTGTGATGACGTCAACAGAGGCAATCGGAGCGGACCAGCAGAAAAATGCGACCGAGCAGCGGAAGGTGAGGCAGATGGTGAGGCAGATGGTGAGGCAGATGGCGAGGCAAATGGTGAGGTTAATGCGGCTGATGAGGTCGACAGCGACAACGACGACGGCGACAGCGACAATTGGCCGGCCGGGAATGCAGTATTGTTAGCAACAACATCAGCAGCAGCAGCAGCGTCGACAACACCGACAGCACCAGCAGTGCAGCCGTGCATTGACATGCTGTGCGTGGACGGCAGTAGAATGGTGCAGCTTTTACACGTAATACGACTAGAGAGTAAGAGATTATTTACCGGAGGCTTAGTGCTGGACCGGAGTGCTCTGTGATTAGACGAATTTTTAGGCTGAGGCGGTAGAGAGCGAAGCGATAGGAACCGTTTAGAGTGCCGATAGGCGGATGAGGAATGCGCCTGTATAGTGTGTATAGTAGGTTCGCACTGTATCCCTTCCGTCGGACACCTGCCGACTTCGCTGCATTCTCTATTATATCACAATCTGGAATCGAATTTGGCATTGGCTTTGCAATGCTGCGAACGACAGCTTCGCGCGCGGGGCAGCGGGGTTGTTGTAGATCGCCATCATACATAATCGTTCTTGAGCATATGTACTTTGAAAAATATACTGCGCTCTCGGTCTTGACAGGTTGACAATGGCACAAGCAATACAGCGTAGGACATTGCAAGTAAAGCGTTACAGACAACCGATTGATTCGGTGTCGCCTTCCCCATGTGTACAACTACCCACCAAACCAATCACAAGAGACCTTTTGCCATGGCGGTGCAGCGCACGACAGCGCCGAAGGAGGAAAGGACGGTCTGCAACATGTGGGGCGCGGTGTTAGTCCATCGTGGGGCAGTCGCCCAGGACACTTTATGCAAATTTGAAAGCGGCGAGATCGCCAAGACACGTTCTCTCTCACACTATAGCCTCTCGACACTGTCTCCGAATCACTCCCTGTGCTCCCAACCGCCAATCGACGGGTCGTTGTCTCTTGTGGACCGGGCATCCGAAGAACTGCCAACCATGGACAAGATCACGGACAAGATCGCGGGCCTCAGCCCCGACGCCACCTACTTCTCGCTCGAGTTCTTCCCGCCCAAGACGGCGATGGGCTTTGCCAACCTGCGGGGACGTCTGGACCGCATGGCACGTGCCCTGCACCCGCTCTTTGTCAACGTCACCTGGGGCGCAGGCGGATCGACGGTGCAGAAGTCGCTCGAGCTGGCTGAGATCTGCCAGCGCGAGTTGGGACTGACCACCTGTCTCCATCTGACGTGCACCAACATGAGCTGCGGCCTGATCGACAAGGCGCTGGAAGACGCCAAGGCACTGGGCATCCGGAACATCCTGGCCCTGCGGGGTGACCCGCCACGGCCGACAGAATACGCCGAGGGCGGCAAGACGTCAGCAGCCGCGGACACGGCCGACGAGACTGGCTTTTCCCACGCCGTCGATCTGGTGCGTTACGTCCGCCAGCAGCACGGCGACTACTTTTGCATCGGTGTGGCTGCCTATCCCGAAGGCCATGCGGAGGAGAACCACCCGCTGGGCCAGAGCATGGACCACGACCTGCCCTACCTCGTCGAGAAAGTGCGCGCCGGCGCCGACTTCCTCATGACACAGCTCTTCTTCGACATCGAGGCCTACGAGCACTTTGAGACCACGCTGCACCGACATCCCAGCGGCGTCTTTGCCAACATCCCCATCATCCCCGGCCTCATGCCGATCCAGAACTACCAGATGATCAAGCGGACTACCAAGCTCAGCCACGCCTGCTTTCCCGACCGTCTGATGACCCGGCTCGAAGACGTCAAGAAAGACGACGAGAAGGTGAAGAGCGTCGGTGTCGACATCCTGAGTGAGCTGGTCGAGCAGGTCAAGGCTATCAAGCACAAGACACAACCGGGCCGGCCCACCGGCCTTCACTTTTACACCCTGAACCTCGAAAAGGCCGTGGCCTTTATCCTCGAGCGGACCAACCTGATCGCACCGACACGGCCAACCACAGCGCTCGAGGTGGCCGAGGAGGCCGTTGTGGACGACGCACTGACCGTGCCGTCCATCCGCATCCATGGGGCCAAAGCCGTGCCGGCCGTGCATTCCTTTGAGCGACGCCTCTCGTCGATCGGGTCTGATCCGCGGAATCGCGTGATCGTGTCTGGTCCCTCCGCTTCGCACCCAGACTACGAGACGACCGCGCTCGAGGCAAGCGTGCCGGCCGAGCCGGTCAACACCCGCGCCAACACGCTGGCCATATCCGAAGGCGAGGGCGTGCTCGGCCGCGAGGCCACCTGGGACGACTTCCCCAACGGCCGTTGGGGTGATGCCCGTTCACCAGCCTACGGCGAGATTGACGGCTACGGCGTGAGCCTGCACATGTCGGTCGGCCAGGCCATGAAGCTGTGGGGCCGGCCGTCGACGGCGGACGATGTCAGCCAGATCTTCATCCGCCATCTACGGGGCGAGCTTGCGGCGATTCCGTGGAGCGAAGAAGAGTTCAACCCAGAGACCGAGACGATCCGCGACCGGCTGGTGAGCCTCAACAAACAGGGCTGGTGGACGGTCGCGTCGCAGCCGGCCGTGAACGGCCTGGCGTCGACAGACGCCACGTTTGGCTGGGGCCCTCCGAACGGCTTTGTCTTTCAGAAGACGTTTGTCGAGTTCTTCCTGCCATCGGCCGACTGGACAAAGCTGCGTAGCCGGCTCCAAGAGCCGGCCGTGCGCGACAACATCTGCTTCTACGCAGCCACGGCCACAGGCGAGCTCGAGTCCTCGGACGCCAACAACACGCCGAAGACGGGCGACGGCTCGGACGCGGTCGGGGAGGCCAGCACCCACGCCGTCACCTGGGGCGTGTTCCCGGGCAAGGAGATCGTCACGCCGACGATCATCGAGGAGGTCAGCTTCCGTGCGTGGAGCGAAGAGGCTTTTGGCATCTGGAAGGAATGGGCCGGGGTCTATCCCAAAGGCTCCGACTCGGCAAAGCTGCTGGAGAGCATCAGAGACGACTACCGGCTCGTCAACATAATTCACCACAACTACATCGACCGGGACGCCCTGTGGAAGCTGCTTTTTGACTGAAAGGGCTGGCACGTGATCGAGAGGAGGTCGGGAGCAGGGCAGGTCACTTGGCGAAAGGGATGGATGTCTTGCCTATTTCATGGCTTCACCACCCAGAGGGCCTCTGCACTTTCGCTGCCAAATCAAGGGCAGCCTCGTCGCGTCTCGTTGGCCACCAACGAAGTCCGCCTGGTGACGATCTATTCTATATACACCGGAACCGACAGAGAATATAAATCCCCTTCCTGCTTTCTGAGCAGTTCGCCGTCCGCCTGTTTTGCCAACCGTGAAAAGACAACAGACAGATTTGAAAAGAGACAAACATGGGGTATGTGCACACCGAGCCATAGTGACAGGCGCTCGAACACGGCGTGCGAGCCGTGCGACAAAGGGAATACAAGGTAATAGTATGTGGAAGATGTTGGGGAAACGAAGATGCGATAGCAGACGTGCCAGACGTGCCGCCATCAGACGGCGCCCTCGCTCTCATAAAAGGACTGTGACATGGAGTGCGAGAAGGACTGGTTCGTGCTGGACGAGAAGGGGTCGTCCTGGGCCCAGGAGGAGGTGCCGGCATTGAAGAGCTGGAAGGAGTCGGCCGGGTTGCTATGCCAGCTGGCAAAGTCGCTCGTGGAGGCGATGACGGCCGCGGCAGAAGCAGCGACGGTCTCGGTCTTGGGCACCTTGGAAGGCGTGTTGAGGACAAAGACGCCGTCATCGTCGTCGTCGTCATCGTCGACATAGAACACATCACAGCCATTCGGACCGGTGGTGCTGTTGCCTGCATAGAATCGTCCGCCGACCTGCTGCTGCTGGTGCTGACGGACACCGCTGATGTACTTGATGTCGGCCACAGGGGTGTCGTTCTCGGACGGCGTGGAGCCGGAGCTGACGGCGGGCGTGAGGTCGGGCACGAACGAGGAGGCGGCGGACGTCAGGGCTGCTGTTACCGACGTGGGCGTCATGGGAGGCGCCGGCAACGAGAGCGGCAGGCTTCTCGACGTGGGGGTCGGTGTGCCGGTGGGCGTCAGATCCAGCTGCTCGTAGTCGACATCGTCGCCCAGGCTGCTGCTGTCCTCTCCATTAGAGAAAACGGGGTCGTTCTTGAGCCTCGCCACGGCGGTGACTGTGTTGGTCCGTTTTGTCGGCCGGGCAGCAGCATCGGTAGCCCCTGTGGCGGGTGAGGTTCGGCGCTTGACCGAGGTGGCCGCTGTCGATTTCCGGCTGGAGGTTGGGACGGTCTTGCGCACAGTCAGCGGGCTCTCGCCCTTGTCGACGGCGTCGCGCAGCGCCTTGGCGTCCTTGCGGATGCTGCGGAACTGGAACTCGATGCCCTGGGGCGTGGATTCGCCAAAGTACTTTGCAATCTCTGTTGAGGTTAGCAGAGGTCCAAGGTGAAGAACGAGACGACAAGGTGCAAAGGTGCAAGGTGCAAAGGTGCAAGGTGCAAGGACAAGGTATGAGAAAGTCCGACAGGTTGAGGCCACTTGCTCGTACCCTTTTCGTTGACGTGGAAAATGCCGCTCAGCTCTTTGGCATCCTGGCCCTGGGCGACGGCATTGCGAATGGCCTCGGCTTGCATCTTGACGGGACGGAAGCGGTGTCGAATGACAGACTCGGTCACATCGGAGCCGAAGTGCAGTGTGATGGCTGCGATGCGAGAACAGGCAGAAAAACAGATCAACGGATTAGGCGAGAAGGCAGGAAGCAGCGAAAGAACAGACATGAACAATGCAGGGCTGAGGCTGAGACGTTGCTAGCAATGCTTACCTTTGAAGTTGAGCTTGAGGCCGGGATGGCTGGCGATGACAGCAGCGAGGAGTCGGCTCTGCGCCTCGTACGTGCGGAAGTTGGAAACCATGGCAGCTCGAGTAGGAAGACGGGCTGATGGAAAAAGAAGGAAAAGGGCAGGAGACTTTGCGATCTCGACCAGGATTGTTCATACAACCAGAGAGAGAGAGTGGAGGCGGGTCGTTTCCGTGGCAATGGGGCGACACTGGGGAAAAGAGGCAGATAATCTCCACAGGGCTGTCCTGGTAAGAAGTGAATGACGAAAATGTGAGAAGGGAAGAAAAGGAGAGAAAAAAAGGTATGGTCTGAGCAGAAGGAGACGGGAAAGCAGCCTCAGGACAGACTGAGAGCTGTGGTGACGCAGGGTCGAAAATTCCCCTTTTTCCAAGACCGCGGCTCCAGCTGTTGCACGATGCAAGATGCAAGATGCAAGGATAAAGTGACAAATGCGGCAGCAGGCGGATCGATTTGTCCGTTTCACGAGTAGGTGTGGGAGAAAATGGGGTGGCTGGGCTTTAAGAAGCTGGGCGACTCAGTGGGTCTGAGAAGACGCGTGCCTGGCTGTTAGGAAGTACGTATTTGTATAGGTAAACGGCACCCAGAGAGAAGTACCTGCTAGCACCAGCGCACGCGACATGCTCGAGCAGCCGAGTCATCGCTTGGTTTCGCGTTCTGCTCTCTCTGCCAGAACGCGATCCATTAAAGTGCACTTTCATTAGCGGCATTGGCCTATCACGCCTGTTAATTAGCGGGCCGCTCCGTTGAAAATGGGTTCTTTGGCGCTTCCAATTGAAAATGCTTCCTCTATTGCAGACGCCTCTACGTGGCGTGTATTCCACCGGGTCTACTGCTCCCAACGAGATGGGTATACAAAACGCGGGCAGTGCTGCGCCCGCGGGACAGCGCTGCGTGCTCAAAACACCTTGTCGATGGCGGGCGTGGAGGCGGCCGAAGCGGGCCAATCGTCGCGGTGGCGGTCAGCGAGCGGGATGCCAGCGACGTCGCCGTTGCCATTGCCGTAGAGAAAGTACTGCAGGCCGAGGATGGCGTCGCAGGTGGCCTGGAAGAGGCCGCACAGCTTAAAGGACCACGGGATCTGCGTGCGCGACGTGAAGAACCAAAACATCTTCATGGCGTCGCCAGCGAGCCAGTTGACCAGCACCGATGGCCGGAACCCACGACAGGACCGCACCTGTGCGTTGGCCCGGATCTGTGGCAGCGGCAGCGTCGCCTCGACCGACAGCCCGACGTAGCCAATGAGGGCTGAGTAGGCCGGATAGACGCCCGGGAAAAAGGACAGCACCAGCTCCAGCACCACGCACGCGACAAACAGGCAGAGCAGGAAATGCCAGTAGCTAGACAGTCAGCCAATGCCAAGAAACGACACGCTCCAAACAATCCACACGTACGGTTTCTGCGCCCGCCACTGCCAGAAACGGTACGGCCGCTGCGCCAAAAAGCCGCCACCACTGCTGCTGTGCCGGCCTGGCTCCAAACCGGCAAACGGCAGGGCCCCTTCGCCGCCTTTCGACGTCGGCGCCGGCCGGTGGTCCAGCGCCACCTTGAGAAGAACAACCTGCACCGCGACCATGATGCACGACTGGATCAGGAGGGCTATGTCGAAGTGGGCGCCGGGATAGTAGAAGATGCTGGGAGACAGACGAGAACGGTCAGCGGGGGTTTGAAAGTGCAAGAGCAAAAGAGCAGAAAGCAGAAAAGCAGAAAAGCAGAAAAGCAGAAAAGCAGAAAAGCAAAAGGGGCAATCAAGAAGAGAACAAAACACACCGGAGAATGGATGCCACCAGCATGATCAGCGGAATGTCCAGAGAAAACCCAGCGCTGGAGCCGTTCCGGTGCATCGACACGACCTGGTCGCCATAGGACAGGAGGGGCGACATCATCAGGAAGACGGGCGCGGCATAGCCGGTCACTACGGTCAGCCAACCCATCGCAGTCGAGACGGAGGACGGAAGGACGGGAGAGTCGGGAGGAAGGACGGCTAGCAACACTGGAGGCAACGGTCGAGGGTCAATGGCAAGCCATGGACGAGAAAAGGGGGACGGATGGATAGGGGAGAGGTGCAAAGCAGAACAGCGCGCGCTGCATTTCGTTGGAAGACATAGATAACGCGAAAATGCCTTTAGGAAAAAGCGGGGCGCATGTCGGCAGATGGGTCGGTCCGGGATATGCATTACACGCCTTGCCTCTTTTGAATATTACGTAAGCATCACAAATGACGGCCGACAGTGCATCAGAGCAGACTGTACGAAAGCAAGACAGGAGCACGCCTGCAAGAAGGATAGCAGAAGTCGTAGTATGTGGATACACTAAATCTTATAGAAGCCTGGGGGGAGAGGCCCATGGCCTGCAGTCCCCCCTCTCCCGGCAGAAGAACAGAACCGACATCCAAGAGCAGCCAGAAACGCCTATGAATGCAAAAAAGGCCAGCCAAGGCAGCATGGCCATCGAGGCCGTAGGTCCAAGAAGTCGCAAGTCGTGGGTGCAACAAGGGGAATGGAAATGGAAATCGAAGTAGAAACGAGAAGAAAGAACTGAAACGTGGAATCAAAGAGCCAAAAGGCCAGAGAATCGAAGAACAAGAACGGAAACTCGAAAATGGAGAAAATGAGAAAGTCGCAGATGTGAAGATCGTCTCCGTCCATCACCATTATCGTTATTGCATACGCTGTCATGGCACTAAGCACGGCCGTGTGGTTTTCTGAAAGACGCACACTGTCAGCCACGCTGCGCAAAACAAGAACAAAAAAGGCCGGCTTACACGTCCTGTTGCCACGGCCTCATCAGCATGTCGTCGTGTTTTCGCGGCAGGTCGGGGTGTGAGCGAGGAGGTGGTAGAAAGATGCGGGGGAGATCCGCCGGAGGCGGAGAAGAGGGCCCGTATCGCTGCTGCGAATGTGCCGGTGGCGAACGCAATGGCGGCTGCTGAGAGCTGCTGCCCCAAGTCAGAGGGGGCAGCACGTCACCGCCCCGCCCCATTTCCGACGGCATCAGGGGCGTCTCGGACAACGACGATGGGGGCTGTGGCAGCGGGCGCGCCATCAGAAGAGGCGATCTCGTCCTGCCGGATGCATAACCGTCGAAAGAGGTCCGCATGCGCTTGTTGGAAGCGGCATCCCTCGAGTCTGGGCTTCCTGGTCGCATCATCGCCATCCTTGGGGACTCCATGGAGCCCGGGTAGCCAAAGGACCACGGTGAATCGGCAGAGAGCCCTCCAGACGGACCAGACGGACGGCGCATAAAGTCTTCTGGCTCGACATTCGGCGTGCTCGGCGAAACGTTGTTGCCTCCACGAGGACTGTCCGGACGATCTGTTAGCAGACATGCTGGCAATGGGGTTCGCGGACGACGTACGCATTCTTGAACTTGCAGACCCGTCCGAGCTTCTCGCACTGCACACAGCGGGGATAATCCGGGTCGCATTTGATTTTCTTCTCGCGGCAAGTCACACAGGCAATGGCCAGTCGCTTCCGTGGCTTTCCAGCCTTGGTCACGCCCCAGTGGGCGGTCACGGCCTCGCCGTCAATCACCGTCTTGCAGTGGCTGCCGTCGTCGTAAAAGTAGCACATGCCTTCGCCAGGCACCTCTGCCGCCCGCACGAAGCGGGGGAGGAAGTGCGTGCCCGTCCAGATCTTGGGGCCCAGGCTGTCCTTCACAGACACGCCATCCGGAGTCGACGGTCCGGAGACGGAGCGCATTGGAGCACGGTAATTGGACCCTACGCTGCCGCCGTACGGACTGCGAGGAGACGGTTGACGAAGTGGAGGCGCCGGTGGCGGCTGGTTATGGTACGGCTGTCTCTCGTACTCGCTCGCCGGCGATCGGTCACCGTATCGGAGGCTAGAGGCCAGAGGCCGCTGGTGGTACTGCTGTGGCTGGCCGTGGTGCTCGTGCTGGTGAGGGCGGTAATGTGCATGGGAGTATGCCGGGCCACCTTCCTCTTGACGCGGCCACTTGCCCACGGTGACGTAGGCCGGCCGGGAGTCGGACCATTGGTGTGAGGGCGGTGGGCTGTCTTGCTGTTGGAGCAGACGGGGCGACAACCGGTGAGAGACAGGGGCTGGTGGCTCCCGTTCGCCCATCTGCCGATCTTGCCGCTGAGGCATCGGCAACTGCTGCTGCTGCTGATATGTCAAGGGAGACGGCCTGTCGTCGGCTGATCTTGCAGAGTCATAGACACGTCGTGGCTGCTGCGGCTGCACCGGAGATGCTCTCGATTCTGTCGCCTGAGAGTGGAGGGGCTTGGAATAGTAGGACGAGGGCGAAGGTTGCTGCCGCTCCAGTGACAACGGCGGGGGAGGGGATAGGCCTGTTGCTGCGAAAGGCAGCGCCGCTGTCGGCGCTTGTGCTCGTTCCGGTGGGGACGCATGCAGAGACTGCACTGCTTCTGGTGGGCCGAATAAGCTGCTCAGCGAAGGCAACTGCTGGCGCGGATGGTGCGCACTGCTGTCGCCGCCGAAGAGCCGGGGAGGGCCATCCGGGCTGCTTCGTCGGTTGGAGGCCGTGCTTGCCGCGGCTGCTGCTGCTGCTGCCGCTGCAACTGCCGTGATCGTGGCCGTGGTTGCGGTGGCCGCTTGGACCGGGCCGGCAGACGAGAGAGAGGATGCAGCGGACGACTGTCGCGGTGGCGGATGGTCATGGCTGGACATAGGCGGAGAGATGGGCGGAGCTGGATGCAGCCAGGACAGGTCCTTGGGCGAAAGATCGGACGGTCCCAACTTGAGAGAGGCGTACGAGGAGGAGGAAGAGCAGCCCAGGCTCATGAGGTCGGGTGGTGTATGCGGAAAAGCCAGATGGTGTTGTGGTTCGAGGCAGGAAAGAAACCCCATTGAGAAGAATATCGAGATGGCTCGAGCCAAACCTAGGACATATCCGTACGCGGCCGTCACACGTTGGCTGAGCTGAGCAATGCTTGGCAGCAAAGAAGAGAGCGTACAGGTGGCAGGGGACAAAACTGTTGTCTCTGCCTCTCGCGCGCTGTTCGTCCGAGATGCCAGTGTCGTGAAGAGAGGAAAGTGATGAAAGAACGAGGAGTGACGAACGAAGAAGGGGGGGGGGTGAGAAACTAAGCGTGAGAAGATGAGGAATAGCGTGGCGGTGGATGATCTCGCTAAGGAGATATCCGCCGGGTAAGAAAAGCTGTTGAGCGGTGCAGAGGCAGCTTGAATCTCCCCGCGGCAGTCGTTTCTTCGCCTTACACAGCAGCCGGGAGAAAGACGAGCTCTACGAACGAATGGCTCGGTCTCTTGTCTGGCTGGCCGTCTCTCTTGCTTTTTGTTTCGTCAACGGATCCTGACCCGTGTCTCTGGCAGCAGCGGCAACTCCTTTCTCTGCAAAAAAGGCGATCAGGAAGAAGACAATGACAGCATGAGTGGAGCTAGAGAGAGCTGGGTAGTAAATTGGCAACAGCAGGTTGTTGACCGGCCTCCGGATGCCTGATTATAGGGACGGTGTTGATTGTGGTGCCGCGAGAATCTACCCTGCCGCACGGCAAGGTTAATCGGTTGGCCGTTTCGGTTGGCCGTTCCTCCAAGGGGGGTCGTTCCTTTGTTATGCGCCGAGACAGTGCAGGGCGAATCCACAATAAGAGAATGCAGTTGCCTTCAAGGTAGGGAGGGGGCGTGGAAGCTGCAGAGGGGGTGGGCGTAAGCAGGGTGTGCATTGAAGGATGATTCCTTCAGGTGTCTGTCTGTGTGTGTCTTGTCGTTGACAGGCGAATGCAATGCAATGTCTCCCGACGTTGTCTTTAGCAGAGGGCAAAGCGTTGAAGAAGGAAAAGTGGACGGGCATTGGGTCTTGTATGTAAGCTGTTCTCGAGCAGCGTATCCGTACATACAAGATCGTCCAACCCGGGCCTGCTCCTGGCACTTAAACGGCTAGTGAGGGTGGGTGCCAATACACCGAATCCCAAGGCAGGAGGGGGGAAACTGGGTCCACGGCAAGGTATATGAGTGAGTCTGCTTGCGTATTTGCCGTGCTCTTTGGAAACTGGCACTCCCTTGCGTCCGCTCTTCTGAGCCAAAAAGCCCCTGTGCAACTACTGTTCGCCCGGTAGCATCTGTGGACAGGCTGCCTGGAACCGGCCGCTTCCAGGGACAATGGCTGCCGTTGCTGTGATCTCCAGCAGCTGGCCGGCTAGTTCTATTGCTGTGTCACTCCTGTGTAATACGTAGTCGTCGCCAGGGGGGCTACATAGTAGCAATCTGAAAGGACGGCAGACCGGCCAGTGCACAAAGTATTGGCCTCCGTACTCGTACCTACCCAGAACGGATGAAGTATCTTATATCGTGGTACGGTGCAGATTCGCTAGCACGGCCCACGTTGGATTTCGGCTTGCCCCTCGCCTCATGGGTATCCCTGTTGTTGCATGGCTAGGCGCTTTGAGGGGATTTACAGCAATAGGACAAGCGTAGTGGGTAAGGAGGACAAGTAAGCTAGCAGGAGTACGCAAGTGTGTGTTAAAGAGCAGGGACGGCAAGGGAACAACTCTGAAAAGAAGTGGGTTTGTTATAGGTAGGGGGTGTGATAAGCCGAGGGGGGGGCGGTGTTGTAAAACAGCAGGCTGAAGAATAAATCGGCGCTGTACATACTATGTAGTATAGTCCGAGAGCTGACAGTGGCGCATGCTGAAAGTCGGCCAGACCAGGGCAACACGCTGTGCAAGCAGCACGATCTTTGCCATAGGAACGCAGCCGGGGTGCAAAGGCCGAGGGGATAGGGGTGGACAGCAGGGGTTTGAGCACGGTGTGTCTAGAGTTCCGTTCTCGTACATGGCACAAAGCTTGAATTCTGTCGACGAGCGAAGCACCAAGACCGTCTGACAGTTGCTGGACAAAAAGGCCCGGGAAGGGCGGTAGGAGCAAGCAGGCAGGCGAACAGTGAACAGTGAACAGTGAATGGGTGCATGAAGGCGGCGATGTCCAGATTCGGGTGCAGGAGTGCTCGTATCGTGTCTGCCGTGGTGTCAACGGGACTGAGAGCCCGGACGTGTAATTGGCCGTGGTGATGGGACGAAGCGAGCAGCCAGCACCGAGTAAGATTAGCGTCATCCACCGCGGTGGGTGTTGGTTGGCGGTTGATGTTCTGGTGGCCACTCCGTACGATACAGACGGAAAGCACTGACGGCGGCTCGGTGGGCCAGCTTGGACCTAAACGAACGGTTCGAGAGGCTGTGGCCACAAGAGATTGCCAGATCAAAGGAGGATCATGGCTTAGCATGACATTTGCGCCATACCCCTGGTCCACCCATGTTGGCCGAGTTCTCGACGCCGCACCAAAGAGGGTGTGCGAGTGTTCGGCAGCTGTTGGAGCGGCCGGGGAGAGGCTGTTTTCGGCCGTCTTCTTTTCTTCTTTTCTTCTTTTCTTCTTTTTTTTTCTTTTTTCCTTTCCTTTGTTTTCGTCCTTTTTTCTTCTTCCTTTTTTCTTCTTCCTTTTTTCTTCCTTTCTTTTCTCTCCCACTTGCCACCCTGTGCGAGGAATAAGACCAAGCATGTGGGCAGCGTCGTGTCTGGCCAGCCTTTCCCACGGATATGAGCCCTAATTTGCATTGTTGTTTCACTCCGGGGAATGTGATGGGGGGCATGTCGCAGACAAAGAATGGAGGAACATCAGGACAGGTCTGGAAGCAATGATCCGAAGGTGAGATCAAAGGCGTACATACCCATGCTCTCGTACGAGACGGGTGGAGTACTTGGACAAAGTGCCGGGGCCAGCGGCAATCCGTACTTGTACGGAGTACATAGTACTGGCAAGAGTGCGTATACCCTGCCGAAGACGCTAGCTGGAGCTGTAAGATATCCCGCTCTCCACCCAACAGCACAAAGTAGTTGTGCAGCCGTACAGAGTACATGGTACTGCTCGGTCGTGTCGCATTCTGGCAGGCCCCGGTGGCTCTTTTCTGGCGGTTTTCCTGCCCTCGACCTACAAGTATAGAGTACGGGACGCACGGAGGCGTTCGTTGCTCGAGCCCGTGCTTGCAGCCGATGTGGCCAATATAGCCAATATAGCAAGCGATCAATATAATAACGGCAGCATGTCTGTCGGTTGCGCCGCATGGTGTGCTGGGAAATAGCAGGACTGCTCAGGTCTCCTCCGGACCAGTCAGAAAGCGTCTCAGCGGGCCCGTCCAATATGATCAGAGGCAGCCATGCTCGCACAATCCCCTGCATTTCTGCCCGACGAGAACTGAGCACGGCTGGCGGCACGCGACGCCGCCGGCAGCAGATGCATCGAGATACGTATCGCCTTATGCTCGTCACCGCCATTGGCGAGACTGCCAGCAGCACGGCGTACACAGTACAAGTACGCAGCAGGCGGACGACGAGAGGCCGGCCAAAAGAGGGGCAGGATGGAGTCGGCCTGCTCGTGCTCGTCCGGACGGGCTGCCATTTGTCAGAGAGAAAAGTTCGCGTCACTGGCTCCGGGAACCCCAGCAAACAGCAGCGGCTAATGAAGAACGGGCTCGGCATGTACTCCCTAGTTTCGATCCCAAACCCCTGGGAAGAAGGTGAGCAAGTTGGCGGTCGTTGTACTATGTAGTGGTGCTGCTGCGTTTCGTCTTGCCGTTGGTCTGTCGTGTTCTGGCAAAAGGACAAGTCGAGTCCAGCGTCTAATGATGGCATAGGCGCTATTGGTGGACTTTCGTGGCAGCCGTATGGCAGGAGCGGCGTACTGCACGCCTGCTGGCGAAGCGCTAACAGCCAGTGTCAAGCTCACACACGGCGGCCATCGCATTTTCCCCATATACACGGTAGGCGAAATGACGCTTTGGCAGCCTTGAACTGATTCGGAAGGAACCACCAACCTCATCGACGTCTGCGCTGAAGCAACTATCCTTCTCGTTCTCTTTGGCGGTATTGCCTGTTGCGCGCTAGCTGCTGCTGCTGGGCTAGCGACAAGAAGGAAGCTGCAGCCAACTCGGTCCTTCCCATCAGCGCTACTGTTTCCGCGCCACACTTGTCCGTCGCTCTTGCCACCCCACACCTCATCGCCTTCGCCGGACGCCATCGCCGAACTGGACTGCTAAAGCGGCTCCATGCGGCTTCCTGTCGAGCTCTCTGTGCTTCCCCACCCATCCATGCTATAGACGCGCTCGTCCTTGTCGGAGTCCGTCACGCTCGACGTTTTGTCCTGTGCCACGCCGGAGAAATGCGGTCGTTGCACGGATTCAGGAATAGTGCGCCTCGCAACCCTCGCAACCCTTACTTGCACAGACCGTCAGCGCCCGTTGCACAGAGCTTTCACCGTATGGCCAAACGAGAGACAGAAACAGGCAGGCATGCCGTCTTGACACGTCGGTCGGCCGTCTCAGAAACCAACGACAACCGACACGAGAACTGGCCGGACAGCATCCGAGCACCGTTGCCTTGTGCCACTTTGACAGATCCTTACAAATCGAGCAATACGCCCACGAATACGCCGGAATACGCCTAATCCCAATCCATGGCCATTCTGCGCCTGGAGCAGCCCTCGCGTGACAACCATGGGTCTGAAATTGCCCGTCGATGGAGAGTTCGGAACCGTCCTCAATGGTAGGCCAGACCAATAAAGGCGCGGACGCCAATGGTCACTATCGGCACGTCTTCTGCTGTATGTACGAAGCGAGGTTGCTTCCCGTTCGCACAGCTACTACACCACCCACTTACGTCGTACCGCTCACACACCCTCTCCCCCTTATGGCTCTACAACAGAGGTCCCCCGGCCACGAAAAAACGAGGAACAAGATTGGGACGGCACGTCTTCCCCATCTCGTATAGCGGCAGCTGGTGGCGTCCTCCTGTGAATTTTACTAGGTAAGCCCGGTCTCCACCCATTGCCATAGCTTTTCATGTGGAAGCTGGGTCGTCCAACCACAGCCGACTGTAAACGAGGTGCCGGCTGCTAGCCATATCTGGCCAGGTCTAGCAGCGAATCCTTCGTTGCAAATCTTACTAGGGGTGGTCGCGCTGTCGTTGATCATCCTCCTCCATACTCCGGCCATGCTCGTACTCGTACACGGAAGCATGGCATAACGATTTACGAGTACTTTGGGCGTGTCCAAAGGATGAGGTGGACTCGGTGTCTGGAGAAACGACCACAGTTTATCAACTTCCCTCTACAGAGTGCGACGCCCATGCCCCACTGTTTCGTGCACGTCTGGTTGGTCAGCATACGAGTATGGGGATGGGAGATCTTACAACGTTGGAAAGCATTCCATATCGGTTCAACGGTAGTTCAGCACCCATCCTCGTACATAGTACGTCGTAAGAAGAAAGCCAAAGGGCGATTCCCAATTTCACTGCATGCTCCGTACTGGTAGTAGCCTCTTCTCCGCGTGTCTGCCGGCCAGGTTACTCTCGCTAAGGACATGGATAGCCTCGGCGGCCCTTGTATTATCAGCAAGGTACATAGTATTCCATCGCACTCGTGGCACCCATGCCTCAAAGTGATAGATCTTACGAGTCCAATGAATGAAGGCACTAGCGGTGCACATAGTACATAGCACGGAAAAAGAAAACATACAAGTGTCACGCATCGAAAGTAGGAGCTTAAAAAGGGAAGAGTGGGAACAGAAAACCGCTGGCCAGCTTCATATTGTCGTGCCAAGACAACGGCGAGGCTGGTGGGCCATGTCGTCAGGAATCATCGTATCTTAAAAAGGGTGGCAGGTTGTCTCGGATGTTATTTTGTTCCCTCCCGTTGGTCTACTTGATGGAGTGTTTCACGAGTCCTCCCTTTCACACCGCGTGTCAAACACCCCCCTCCCCTTTTCACTCAAGGGGTTCGGTCTTCCTCGTCATACTATGTCAGATACTCGTACAGGGAAGAGATGCTGGTGACTTCTCAGCCGTCGCTCGCACAAGCACAAACGTTCTATGGGAGGCCCCGTTGTCCTGCTGTGTAGCAAATCGGAGGCTAGATTGTACCCGACATGTGCACCAACAGCCGTTTCGTTTTCAGCAAGTCTTCCCTCCGATCTGCAGTGATCGCCTGCGATTCAATGACTGCCGGACAGATGTGCGTCACTGGCACGAACACAAGGGTGATACGGCCAAGGTTAGGGGAGGGGCGTGAAGAGGGGCGTGCTATATTCGTACTACGTATACGGAGCAGTTCAAATACTCTACTTCTTGTCTGGTCAGCGACCACAGCCGAGTTTCCGGCGCGGCTTTCTGTCTTGTGCGAAATACGGGGCTATCGAATTATCTAGGCGCTGTGCGGCTTCGTCGTCTTCCTTTTTCCAAAAAATGGTAAGGGAAAAAAAACCAGGCAAAAAATACCACATCGAGCTTGGCTCCTCTCGTCAGCTCGTGGGGGTAATGCGGCAGAAGGAAGACATACAGCCTCTTCTGCCTGCCGATCTGTCCACCTGGACATGTTGTGTGCATCGGTCGGTGGACATTGAATGGGTCTTTTCAGCTAGGCTGCTTACTGCTTACTATGGGTTGTGGATTCGTACAATCCTGGCCATACCGAGACACGGGAGGCAATGATCGCATGATACCGTGGCCAAGTTCACAGAGGCTAACCGTAAATAACACGGGCACACGTGGATGACAATAGCTTTTCTAGAAACGGCCCCTTTTTGAGTGGGAAGAATGAACATATATCCACAACGCATGGCCGAATGCCCGAATGCCCGAATAATAGCCATGAGACTAGTGAACATGGCCTGACCCAGTTTAGCTCGATACGGCAATACGGCCTGGCACGTTTTGTGGCAGCGCGGGACTTTTTCCTCTTTACTTAAGGATAAGCTCCGTATATGATGCCTGCCGCATGTCTTCTGCCAGATCCTGGACGCGGTAGAGAAAGCCTTGACCGAAGGTCGAGACAAGACCACGTATCAACAGATTTGTAAGCCATGACATACGAGGCCAGGGGAAAGATTACGCAATCCTCCAAGTGTATATACGATACTTGTGTATTACTCAGGGCATAATTTCACCATGGATGAATACCGTATACAAATATGATGCGCATGCACATACGGATATGCAGCTATACTATGTACGAAACCACAACTACGTCATGCCGGCTGGCAAGCTGTCCAGAACGACTCGATCAATCACGATCATACTTTTGTACAAACCCTGTCGCCACAAGTCTACGCAAGGGAGCAAAAGAAGAAAGGCCTGAACGGCACGCGGAAGAGTCGAAGAGAGAAAAAAATAATAAGAAAGGGGGCAGGAAGGGGAAGAAGTCGACGATAGCAAGTACGTCGTATAAAGAAAAAGAGAAACAGAACCATACGCAGCACAAACGCGAGCATGTGGCTTGGACCACTAGCCGCACTAGCAGGGACAAACCGACCGGTATTTCATGCATCGGGAGCCATTTGAGGAGAGAGTGGACACCGGTGAGAGTCGTGCCATGATAGGCAATATGCGCTATCTTAACGCCTTTATCTTGATCTGAGACTAGCTGCTTTTTGCTAGACCGGTTGTGTGAGTACGAGTTTTCATGGAAAGACAGAAATGACTTTTTGTTGGCACTCTTGGAGCAGTACGCCGTATACCTTGTATGCACACGAGTGGTGGAAAATCATGGGAAAGCGTGTAAGCAGGGGCACTGCCGGCTCACCGTTTTGGCCCTACCGTCCGTCTACGGGATTCCAGCGGTGTTCGCCACTTTGTGGCCCATGCGCCGGCTGTTGAAGGGGGAGGCTGAGGGGGACACGGAAGATTTGCGCGGTAATAAGCACAGGGCCAGGACACACGCGCGTGGACGGGGGGGGCCGGGTCCTTTGGCGTTCAAAGCAATATCTCGTACTCGTATGTCGCAAGGAGCTTGGTGGACCTGGGCCCATATATGGCAGGGATCCAGGGAGAAGAGGTCCACGAGGCTTCCACTCCGTAAGGCCGGAGATCCGTCCTTTCCCCGTACCAGCAGCCCTGGGGGTTTGCCATGTCTGAAAGCACAAGAAAGCTCGCACAAAGCTGGTGGCACGACTATTGCACCCGCCCAGAAAGCGCCATGGCGTCGGGCAGAAGGCCTCGTAGCTGTGGGTCTGAGACTCCGTGAGAGGTTCTTGTTTCGAATAACCGCGAAGCGGATATTGAGGCCGATCACGGTGTGATTCAACATCTCGATGTGGAAAGAGAGCCGTGGCAGGCTCGTGTATTTGGAACGTCGTATCTTACTGTATTATGAAGATTGTGAGTGGGGTGTGGTGTGGTGTTTAACCAATATAGTAATACCATGTACGGTAATATGGCAATATGCGATATGCAGATACATGATGGAATAGCAGTCGCGATTTGCCCTGCATATAGAATGGGGAGGGCTGAGCACGAGGAGGACGCGTTTTGCGGGAGTTTCTGCTGGGATTCCGAGAATACGCGTACCGGCACGCACAGAATGGCATGAGCAGCTGATGTTGAAAAAATGGCACGGCCAAGTAGAGAAAGGGAGGTGAGCGCATCCGGGCGCACAACGAAGGCCAAGTCCAGACAGCCTCGACGAGCTAGAGCAAAGTAAGGGTGACGCTTCTTCCCGTTATCGAAACGCTCTGGTTCTCCATACATAGTAGTATGGCGGGCCCGGACGGACCATTTCCTGAAGGACGCAAGTGCTGGGGGCACGCGCTATGTAGCGAAATCACTTCGTACGATGGAGGACGGAGAAGGCAGCGCTATGCCGTTTTAGTTAATCGGCCGCCAGAGCCGGCATCGACAAGCCGAATGCGACGTACGAGTACGGGGCGGCGCCAGCGAACCATGCTCTTTGTTTAGGGTCTGTCAATACTGTCGGTATGCGAATTCATACTATGTACGGAGTAAGGGCTTGGTCATCCATCGACCGGCCGGACATCTCACCCCATGTGGTGCGTGTACGCGTTCTCGTATTTTTGAAACCGGTGCAATTCCGTCAGGCCTTGTTTTCGTGGGAAAATCAATCCCCCGTCTACGGAGTACGAGCAGGCACAGATCGGCGTGCCCACACACACACACACACAATATTGACGTCTCAACCGGGCATGCCATGGCATGAAGGACGAGTGTTTCGCACGAAGAAGGAACGACATGTCACGATGCTGTCTCTGGAGAGAAGCAGGTTTTGCGCGAGCAAAAATGAGAGGAGGAAGAGAGAAGAAGGGAAAAGGAAGACTGGCAGAACAGCAGAACAGCAGAACAGCAGAACAGCAGAACGGCAGAGTAGAAGAATAGAAGCGGCGGAAGAATACACAGACGCACGATATATCGCAGGCGCTATTGGCTGTGCCGCTGTTTTGCTCTGCTGTGAGATGCACCAATCCTACAGTAGCATTCTGCTTATTCGATGTTGCATACGCTTGTCATGATGTCAAAAGGGGAGAGCGAGGGGGGGTGAGGGGCAGTGTACATGCTATTAGTATGGATACGGGACGCTACAGCCAGCGGATAGCAAAATTAGGACAAGGTAAGCGAGCGCATGTGAGGTGTCGTTGAAAAGAAAGACTGACGGGAAGGGCGTGAGAAATGCCGCACCACAAGTGCAAAAGTTTGGTAGGGTGTGCTGGCAGGATGAGACGGGGTGGTGCTAGAGCTCGAAGCGTGGGATGACCGCAGATGCCAAGAGTGAGGGCGTTTTCTTTTTGCCTCTGACCTTTGTCTTTGTCTTTGTCTTTCTTTCTTTCTTTCTTTTTCTTTCCTTTATCTCTCTTTCTTTTTCTTTCCTTTTTCTCTCTTTCTTTTTCTTTCCTTTTTCTCTCTTTCTTTTTCTTTCCTTTTTCTCTCTTTCTTTTTCTTTCTTTATTTCCTTCTTCCTCCCGTCTTCTTCCTCTTCTCCTTTTTACCCTCGCTCTCTTTACGGAGTTGTGTTCTTTTATTGCAAGAACGCCCGTCATTAACGGACTACGGAGTAGCAAGAGGGGTGCGTTATTGGCAGGCAATATTAATAAGAATACCCGAAAGTGAGATCCGGTGTATGGAAAAATACAGTTGAGATGCATAATGCAGTCGCATTCGTCCCTAAGGAGGGGCTTCCGTTACCACGGAGGGTGACATTGGAGGGGGGAAGACTGGCAGGAGGTGGGACCAATAAAGACGAGGATTAGGGAAGGGGCGGGGCCGACTGGGAGGGCGTTTTTGGGGTTGAGCGTAGTCCGTAATAGAGAGCAGCTCCTTGGGGGAATTCCGGATTCCGGCTTCCGAGGTTCGCTGGCTCTGGCTGTCTGGCCTGTCTTGCCGGCTGGCCTAATACATGCCGGCCCGACGGCAGCTGACAAAGGCGGACTTGAGCTCCAGCCACGTTGTCCACGTTGTCTGCCGGGAATGCGCATACAGGCAGCCGCGGCCGGAAGCGGCCTAGCAAAAGTTTCAGGTCGCCGTTCTTTCACGAGCAGCCAACCTGGACGGACATTTGTGTGCATAAGGTAGGGAGGTGGGACCGTAGGATGTTTCGCCCTCTTTTCTTTTTTCTTTTTTCTTTTTTCGTTTTTCGTTTTTCGTTTTTCTTTTTATTTGTTTCCTTTTGTCCTTTTTTCTCTTCTTTCTTTTCTCCTCCTGTCTTTCCCCTCCATTTTTCTTCTTTTCTCTTCCTTTCTGCACTGCCGATCTGCGCCAACACCGCCCCAGCGCGTTGCTGAACAGGAGAAAGTTCCATGTGTAATATATCGCAACCCGAAATCACGATGGGCGTTCCTGCGACGTGGCAGCGGTGTTTTCTCCTTCGGCCGTTCTCTTTCGGCCGTGCTCTGTTTTTCCCTTTGGTGTTGCCAGACAGAGTCATACGTATACGAGCTCGTAGCATTGCCGCCTTTTCAGTCGAGACGGCCTAGACCTACGGAGTGCTCAGCCTCCTCCGTCCTCCCTTGCATTCCCAGGAACAGAGGCCTCAGTTAGCAGCCTTCTTCCGATCCGATCAGGTCCACTTTTGTCGAGTGGTGAGCTTTGCAGGCCTCTTGTGGCTGGGCGGCAGCGCGAGCCAGTCAGACGAGACGTGTCGGCCTTCCGACTCCTTCCTCTGACATGTGACGGGCGAGTGCTGTGTACGGAGTACGAGGTCGTAGCAAGGACAAGGGCCGGCGCGCAGTGCCGTTGGTGACAGTTTTCGGGCTCACTGCTGGCCACGGCTTCCGAGACAACCGCGGCGAACATGTGTTTTTGTGTTCTCCTCGCGCAAACGAGAAGGAAGAAGCGAAAACGCTTTGGTCTGGTTGTTTTTACACCGAGGCTTAAAAGCGCACTGGCGTCTTCGTCCAGCACACCGTCTACCGACATGTCCCCACCGCGATCGTATGTTACCGCGGACAGGGGACGGGGG
Source organism: Grosmannia huntii (assembly GCA_019925595.1). Lineage (NCBI taxonomy): Eukaryota > Fungi > Ascomycota > Sordariomycetes > Ophiostomatales > Ophiostomataceae > Grosmannia > Grosmannia huntii. The sequence goes on from JADHKJ010000018.1 coordinate 201,979, forward strand.
TCGCTTGCAGCGTGCAGTCGCTTGTCCTGTCGTTTGAGTCGTTTAATGCTGTCTGGTCTGCACGGTCTCTTCCTTCCGTCGACGCCGTTCTTATGGCCTGGCTGTCTTCTGTTCGGCACCTTTTTCGACTTGGTTCGTGGGAGTTGCCCTTCTGGGGTTGTCTGTGTGACCAGGGCACCGAGTCCATGGCGTCTCTCGCTAGCAGTCGAGGGACCCCTGGCGGAGTTGGCCGTCACACGACCGGCAGATGGGAGCAGGCAAGTGCCTGTCTCTGCAGGTCAATACTTCAGACGAGCTCGTCTCGTGCCTGATGGCCATACAGAGTAGCATGGACAAGGCTCTGGAGAAGCTCCCCTGCTGCAGTTAGAAAGGCGGGGGTGCTGCAGCCAGTTGGGTGTCATGGGTGTCTGGAGCGTGATCTCGTGGTCGTCCGTTTGGCTGCGATGCCATTGCCAGTGGCCGTTGTCTCTTGGTTTCCACGCATCGCCATCCTTCCCTGCGATGCGTCATCGTGCTGACGAAAGAAAGGGGACGCCGTAAGTGACGCCCGGCTGAACTAAATGCTGACACACTATTCACGAGTCACACGGCCAGAGGACCTTCCCAAAGCACGTCTTGTCTCTCGGCGCCTTCCCTGTTGGGGCAGGAAGGCCATTGCGTCCCAAGACGCCATGGGTTGGGCCGGCTATCGCCGTGAAGCTGACAGGGAGGAAATAAGGCAGGAAATAAACGATGCCGTCTCGTGGTGACAATACAATAGACGCATGCAAGAAGAAGGGGGCGGGGCTTCCATGCAGGAGGAAGCGAGAGCACGAGAACAGATGGAAGAGTACGGCGTATGGAGAAGAACGTAACACGAACACGTGACCTGATGTAGTTTCTATCAGCACAAACAGGAGCACAAAGCACGACCAAGAGCAAACCATAACCACCACCACCACACCACACACTCATCCCACCCACCGCCGGGCGCTGCGGAACATGCGGATCCAGGGCCCGTAGTCGCCCCACTGTTCGATGGCGTCGGCCGGCAGATACGAGCCGACGCCGGCGACAATGGTGCGTTCCGGATGGGGCATCATGGCGAGGACGCGGCCGTCGCGACTGCGGACGGCCGCGATTCCGGCGGGGCTGCCGTTGGGGTTGGCGGGGTACGTCTCGGTGACGCGGAGGCGGTTGTCGACGTAGCGGAGGGGGGCGAGGCCAGCCTGGTCGACGGCCGCGCGATCGTCTGCCGACGCAAAAAGCGCCCGACCTTCGCCATGGGACACGACCACGGGCAGGGCCGAGCCAGCCATGCCGTGCAGAAAGACGGACGGCGGCAGTCCATCGATCCGGCTGCTGTCCTCGGCCTCGACACGCACCATGGTGTAGCGGGCCTCGAACTGCTGGCTGCCGTTGGCCACAAAGGTCGGCCAGTGGTCTGCGCCCGGGATGAGACTCTGCAGGCGCGCCAGCATCTGGCAGCCGTTGCAGACGCCGAGTGCAAACGTGTCGGGGCGTCCAAAGAAGTCGGCAAACACCCGCCGTGCCCCCGCGTGTAGCAGCACCGACGCCGCCCAGCCCATCCCGGCCGCTGGCACGTCGCCATACGAGAACCCGCCACAAGCTGCCAGGCCTGCAAAGTCGCTCAGGTCCCGTCCGTCCAACACGTCTGTCATGTGCACGTCCACTGGGTCGAACCCGGCTGCCCGGAAGGCAAACGCCATCTCCGCGTGTCCGTTGACGCCTTGCTCCCGCAGAATCGCCACCCGTGGCGCCCGTCCCAACAGCCGTGACAGCGGTGCCGTCAGGGGTGCCAGTCCGTCCGTCACCGTGTAGGTCAGCCGATACGCCAGCCCCGGGTCGCTGTCGTCGTCAATCGTTGCTCGCTCGGCGTCGGCACAGCCTGGGTCGTCGCGCAGTCGCTGCATCGCCGTCGACGTCTGCGACCACCAGCCCTGCAGTTCGGCTCGCGTCAGCTGCAGCACCGTGTCGTTGCCGTGGCGAATCGTCAGCGTCTGCGCCCGTGGACTGCCGTCGCGGTTCGTCGTCTGCGTCACCACGCCAAACTTGCGGATCAGGCCTGCGGGCGGTCCGCACGTCGAGAAGCCCTTTTTGAACAGGCTCTCGTCCGCTTTGCGCACCTGGAACACCGCACCCAGCTCCTCGTTGAACAGCGCCGCCAGTATGTCCGCCTGTGAGCCCGACCGTGCGATCCCGTCCAGCATCACGTCCACGCCACAGCGTCCGGCAAACATCATCTCTGCCAGCGTCGTCAATAGTCCGCCGTCCGATCGGTCGTGGTATGCCAGTACCGCCCCGCTCTCGTGCAGCTGCGACAGCGCGTCAAAGTAGTCGGCCAGGATGTTGTCGCCCCGTGCCTTGTCACGCACGTCTGGTGCCTCGTCGCCCACTCGTCCAAGCGCCTGGGCCAGTGCTGATCCGCCCAGTGCCTGGTATCCTCGTGCCAGGTCCACAAACAGCAGCACCGTCTCGCCCACGTCTTCCACCCGTCGCAGCTGTGGTGTCCATGTCCGCATCGTGTCACCCACCACGGAAAAGGCCGAGATCACCACCGACACGGGTGCTGTCACGGATGTCTTTTTCTCGTCCTCCTTTCCTCCCCAGCTGACCTTCATCGATGTCGAGTCTTTGCCGACCGGAATCTCCAGCCCCAGCTTCGGACACAGCTCTTCGCCAATCGCCCGCACCGCCTCGTACAGTGCCGCGCCCTCGCCCTCGTGGTTCACCGCTGCCATCCAGTTGGCTGACAGCTTCACTCGTCGCAGTCCGCCCTTCAGGTCCGCTGCGCCCAGGTTCGTCAGGCTCTCCGCCACCGCCATGCGTGCTGATGCGGCCGGTGAGATCAGCGCCAGTGTCGGCCGCTCGCCCATTGCCATCGCCTCGCCCGGTCGTGTCTTGCTGCCCTCGGTCGTGAAGCTGCCTGCCGTCACGGCCACGTCGGCCACCGGTGTCTGCCATGGACCCACCATCTGGTCACGTGACACGAGTCCACCCACCGACCGGTCGCCGATCGTGATCAGGAACGACTTGGATCCGACGGACGGCACCAGCAGCACGCGGCGCACCGTCTCGGCGAGCGCCTCCTTGGCCGTCAGACCCTTGCCGTATGTCGCCGCGATGATCTCGGCCGGGGCAAACGGCGCCAGCGTGGCCTTGCGCGACGTCACCATCCGCTCAAGTCGCCGGCCCTCCGGAAAGAGCGTCGTCATCGGCAGGTCGATGGGTCGCGGGTGTTCGGCGCTCTCGCGGTCCATCACCACCAGTCGCGCTGGCTGCTCTGGCTCGCCCGGATGTCCGGCGCCCACTGCTGCCGCCACCGTCGTGCCCACGTCCGAGAAGCCGCATCGCTCGCGATGACAAATGCTGACAAAGCGGTTGTAGCCCTCGGCGTTGACCAGCAGCACATAGCGCTCCTGAGCCTCATTGCACCAGATCTGCAGCGGGCTCATGCTGCCGTCCGCGCTCTCCACCTGTCGCAGCTCGAACCGGCCGCCGTAGCCGGCGTCCTTGACCAGCTCCGGCAGCGCGTTCGACAGTCCGCCTGCGCCCACGTCGTGGATCATCGCGATCGGGTTTTGGTCTCCCAGCGCCACACACGTGTTGATCACCATCTGCGCCCGCCGCTCCACCTCTGGGTTGCCGCGCTGCACGCTGTCAAAGTCCAGCTCCGCCGTCGACTCGCCGCCCGCACTGCTCGATGCTGCTCCGCCGCCCAGTCCAATCAGCATCGCCGGACCGCCCAACACGATCACGTGAGCTCCTTCAGCCACGTCGTGTGCCCGCTTGAGTGCGTGTTGCGGCCTCACTGTGCCCAGTCCGCCCGCGATCATGATTGGCTTGTGGTAGCCGCGCCACTCGTTTTCGTTCTCGTCCTTTTCGTTCTCGTCCTCGCCTTCCTCCCGGGCCAGCAGCGTCCGGAATACGCCCGTGATGCTCGGTCGCCCAAACTCGTTGTTGTAACGTGCCGACCCGATCGGGGCCTCCAGCATAATGTCCAGACTGCTCGTGTAATGGCCTGGCTTGCCAATGTCCGTCTCCCACGGCGCCCGCAGCTCCGGGATCAACAGATCCGACACCCAGAACCCGCACAGTCCGGCCTTGGGTGTTGAGCCACGGCCCACGGCTCCCTCGTCGCGAATCTCGCCACCGGCGCCTGTTGCTGCTCCTGCAAAGGCCGAGATCGCCGTCGGGTGGTTGTGGGTCTCGACCTTGGCCAGGAAGCACGGCGGGTCCAGCTCGCGCTGCAGGCGCCAGACCCGGGTTGAGTAGTCGGGCGCCCAGAACAGCGGCGACTCGGACCGGAACACGGCCGCATTGTCGCTGTAGGCCGACACGGTGTATGCTGCGTTGCGCTCGTGCGTGTTGCGGATCATCTGGAAGAGCGACTTGGTCTGTTCCTGGCCGTCAATGGTCCAGCGCGCGTTGAACTGCTTGTGCCGGCAGTGCTCCGAGTTGACCTGCGCGAAGCTGAAGAGCTCCACGTCGTGCGGGTTGCGTCCCAGCCGCTGGAACTCGCTCACCAGATACGTCATCTCGTCGCTGTCCAGTGCCAGTCCGCGCTGCCGGTTGTAGGCCTGCAGCACGTCGAGCGGCGTCGATCCCTCCGTCCCGAACAGGTCCACCACCTCGAGCGGCCGTCGCTCGGCCGTGGCAAACATGGCCGCCAGGTCCGGCTCGCCGCCCGTCCGGATCGACTCGGTCATCCGGTCGTAGATAATGTCCTGGAACGGAATCGCCTCGCTGCTGCCTTCCAGCGGCTCCGTAAACTCCACCGTCACCGAGCGGCTGCGCTCGATCCGCTCGACCCGCCCCTGCAGCCCGCACACAAACGCAATGTTCGTCGCCTTGCTGCTCCACGGCGAGATGTTGCGTGGCGCGATCGCAAACGTCCGCGTCTGTCCGACGGCGGCCGGCGGTCCTGCAGTTGCTGCTCCTGCTTTCGAGCCGCCTGCCAGCGGCAGTAGCTGTTCCACCTCGTCAATCACGTCGTTGGGCGACGTCGACGGCGTCAGGTTCACGTGGTACGCCCAGTGCCCGCGGATCGACGACACCTGCGTCGAACCCGATCCGTTGATGCGCTTCTTGAGCTTCTCCGCCTCCGACGGCGTGAAGCACGACTCTCCCGTCAGCGAGAAGAACACGGACGCCATGCTGTCGTTGGGGGGTTCCGATGTTGGGCTTTGTGTGTGTACACGGAGAGGGACACGAAAAGTTCAGGTCGACATGTTCCAGCCTGTTATTCTTTTCTTCCTTCGCTCATAGAGTCAGAGCAGGTGGGGGTGATAAGAATTTGCGGTGGGGTTGTGCTAGCGGACAAGCCGGTCGATATAGTACTAAACAAGACGAGCTATGAGCACGTGATATAGCACATGATATAATTTATGCTTACTAAGCACATGTGACTTTTGATTTCGCTTACAAGCTCCATAGCCAAGCTTCGTCTTGCATTCAACTCTCGCCATCCGCCCTTGGAACAGACGCACAACATGATGTGTACACGGTAGTAAACGTCTACAGCTGCCGAGCTTGCGTCCTCCGCTCGAATTGATAGACAACGTGGGACCATGTCGTTTCCGGACCGACCAGTGGCGCAGCTTCTGGGTGCGAATGGTAGGTCAATCTCGTCTCTGGTGCGTGCGAGCAGGCGCTGACGGACGGCGACACAGGTCCTGTGCATGCGGTCGCGTACTCTGCGGGTGCGGGATCGTACATCCTGACGGGATCGGCGGACCGGTCTGTGCGGCTGTACAATCCGCAGCCAGCGACAGCAGGAGCGGGTGCTGAGAGCAGCGGCGGTTTCGTGACGAGGAAGGGGGTCTCTTCGGCGGTGCTCCCGGCGGGCCGTCTGATCCAGACGTACACGGAGCATGGCTACGAGGTATTGTCGCTAGCCTGCGCGGCCGACAATGCGCGATTCGTGTCGGCGGGCGGCGACCGGACCGTTTTTCTGTGGGACGTCACCACGGCCCAGACGCTGCGACGATTTGGCGGCCATGCGGGCCGGGTCAACAGCGTCGTGTTTGCGGGCGAGGGAGACAGTCTCGTCGTCAGCGGCGGCTTCGACACGGTCGTGCGCCTCTGGGACACACGCGCCCACCATGGCCACCGGCCGCTGCAGACGCTCACCGACGCGCGCGATGCCGTCTCGGCCGTCGCCGTGTGTGGACCAGCCATTCTGGCCGCCAGCGTCGACGGCCGGCTGCGTACCTACGACGTCCGTGCTGGCCGCCTCGTCACCGACGTCGTCAGCGGCCAGGCCGGCCTCACCAGCCTCTCTCTCACCCGTGACGGCCGCTCCGTCCTCGTCGGCGCCCTCGACAGCCGCCTCCGCCTCTTCGACCGCGACTCTGGCTCCTGTCTGCGCACGTACGGCCCCGATTCGAACGGCTCGGGCACAAAGACCGCCTGGCGCAATGAGGATCTACGCGTCCAGTCGCTGCTCGGCGGCTCTGAGCGCTTCGTCGTCGCCGGCGACGAGATGACCCCCCCAACGACACCTCCCCCTGACACGGCCTCTCCCGCGCCCGCCGCCTCCTCCACGCCCGATGGCCGCGTCTGGGCCTGGGACCTGCTCACCGCCAAACTCGCCGCCATCCTCCCCGTCCCCTGGGGGCCTCCTGGCACCGTCAACACCAGCCGGGCCATCGGCCGCGACGGCCGCGAGAAGGAACGCCGCAATGTCACCAGCTGTCTCGCCTGGCAGGATTCCGGCTGGGGCGAGCACTTTTGCGTCGGCGGCACGTCTGGCGTCGTCACAGTCTTTGGGCCAAGATGACGCCACATATACGCCACACATACCTTCATTCTGCTTATGAATGAAACGACTATAGAAGAAAACATGAAACATAAAAGAACCTTTCGCCTTGCCCAGAATGCAACCTGACCGTCTATAACCCCAGGCTGCTACACAGCGCCTAGTCCATACCGACAAACTTGAACCAGTTGGGCCGGCAGTCTTCCTTGTTAAGCCAGGCCTCGCCGTCGGTGAAGCGGCCGGTCACGCAGCCGTGGCACTTGGGCGAGTTGGGGCAGTTGAAAAAGGGAATGTGCTGGTAGCCAATGTCGCGGAACCAGTGAATGCGGCTCTTGTCCTCAAAGAGGCCGAGGGCGACGCTGTGCACCGGGGCATCGCCCCAGCGCTCGTAAAAGAAGCCACCGGCGCGGTCGAGGTGGTTAAAGTAGTCCTCGTAGGCCTTGCTGCGCCAGAGGCTGAGGTCGGCAATCTCAAAGTTGGTCCAGAAGTGGCAGGTCGAATAGCCGTTGGCACCGTTATTGTGTTCGGGGCGACGCACCCGGTCGGTCAGCCAGTCCATTGCGTTGTTCGGGTGGATGTGCTCCGGGTGCTCGGCGATGAACTTGACCGTCTCGGGCCAGAGCGTCGGGATCGAGTTGGGCGCGTCGTACAGGTTGATGGTGAAGCCGTACGTCTTGTTGTGGTCGCGCATGTAGCGGAAGATGTCGTAGTCAATGTCGCAGAAGAAGTGCACCTTGGGCTCGACCCGCCAGTAGTACTGCGTGTGCTCGAGGGCCGGGTGGCGGTAGAACATGCCGCTGTTCCACCGGCACATTTGGTGGTACGAGATCTTGTCGCCGTACTGGATATCGTTTTCCTTGAGGATCTTGACCGACTCCGAGTACAGGTCCTGGTTGATCCACGGCGGAATGTTCCAGTGTTCGGCCGGGATGATCTCGTACCGGCACTCGGCCTTGGTCGCCGCCTGTGTCTGCTTCTTGAACTCGTCCGAGAAGGGCACTTCGTTGAAAAAGGTCCAGGGGTAGTTGAACTTGTGGTTCCACGTGCGCTCCAGGTCCTTCATCGCCTGCAGCATGCCGTCCAGCTCCTCGTTCCGCACCAGCGCCAGCAGCGTGGCGTTGATGCGCTCCGTGCCCTCAGGTCCCGGCAGGTAGCCGCTCGACGTCCGGCGTAGCAGCCCGGCTGGCTCGTCCGTTGCTGCAGGACAAGCATGTTAGCAGGCGACCAGGGTCAGCAGCAGCAACAGCCACGTCGTGTACGTACGATCGAGGTTGGGGTCTCGCTCAAACGACTGCAGTTCCTCGGCCGTGTGTCGCCCGGCCGACGGCGACATTAGGTGGAAGACAAACAGACACCAGGCAAGCAGGACCGCTGCTATGAGCGCCCGCACCGGCCTTGCGAGCGTCATCGTGGCTGTGGATGGGAGAAGCAAGAGGATGGGATGTGGTAAATGGAAATGGAAATGGCAAACTCCACATGTCTCAATGGCATCCACCCGCGGCTGCGCTTCTTCTCGTGTATGCGAGTCCCCGGCGAAAAGGGATCGGTGATCTGTGAGCTCTGCAGGGTGCTATAACCCACTGTCCAACTTTTGTTCTGGGAGCTGGCACGAAATTAGTACGATTTACATTACGGAGTAATACGTACGTACTTGGTAGCTGCAAGCCCCCCTATTCCATCTGTGGCTTGCGTGGCTTGTGAAATATGGAGCAGACGCGACGCGTTTAGTATCTTAGCTCCTTCTCCAACTTCAGCCCACCTTTGATACCATGGCCTCCAGCGCCATACAATGGCTTATTTCGCTCAGCTGAGCGCGGACGCGGAAGAGCTCGTGGCTGCTGTCACGTCCATAAGCCAGGATGACCCCGACCAGTTTCGCCTGCTGCACGAGACGACGCTGCGGTCGCTGCGGTACCACAACTTTCCGCCCACGAACCAGTTTGAGGTGAAACACAACTTGGACGGACTCGAAGAGAAATTTGCCGTAGTCGGCCGCGATGGGCTGGCCGACGCTCTCTGTGCGCGCCGCTGCACGCTCGCCGCACACGAGACGAAGTGGACGGCCGACATTCTCGACTTTTTGCTGGAGCTGTCGGACAATCCGGCCGAGAAGGCGAGTCTGGACGAGCTCAACCGGCTCTGTGCATCGAGAATTGTGCCAGAAACGCCTCCGTTACGATGGGAGGATATTGCCCGCGAGGACGGCTGGGAGGACGAGATGGCGATTTGGAAAAAGACTGTATTTGCCTCCGACAACGATGACGAGTACGACGAGTACGACAGTGAGCGAGAACAGGCAGACGTCCACTCGGGCAACACGACGCCGTCCAACGTGGAGCTGCCGGACGGACAGCAGCCCCGGACAGCCCGCGACCTGGTGGTTGCCGACGCCTGCGCCAAGGAGCCGCTGGACGCCCTGCTGCAGGCAGTGCGCAAGAGCCAGGCCTGGCGGATGCAGCAGCCACAGACACCATCGGAAGACAGCGACGGCCGGGTGCCCATCTCGGAGCTACAGCTCGTGCGTGAGACGCTCTTCATGCTGCGGGGACTGGAGACGACGCTGTTTGGGGGGCAGTGTGTGCCATCCAGCCGCTACCGGCTGTCCGACGTCTCGGCCGCGGCATACGATGCCCTAGCGGAAGCGGCAGCAGCCAGCGGACGGCGACTGCTGCCACTACGACGCTGGACAGCCGGCAACCGCCGTCCGGAGACGGTGCCGCTTCTGCAAGTCTTCCAAGAGGCGATCCGGCGGCGGCTGGGGGTGTTTGACCGGGAGCTGTCGGCGGTACAGGCGTGCTACGTCGATCTGGCACAGGACGTGATCGTCAGCCTGCCGGCCGTCCTCGAGCAGCTGCGGCCGTGGCTGACCCATCTGGCCGCACTGGGGGCCGTGGTGCAGCAGCTCGAGGCGGAGCGAAACTCGCGGGCGTTCCGCTACCTTGAGCTGCTGCATGACGCAACGGCCATGGCACAGCTCGACGGCCAGCCAGCGCTCTACGCCTTTCTCGCCACCGTCTTCTTCGAGTGCTTCCAGCTATACCTGCGGCCGATCCGACTCTGGATGGAAGACGGGCAGCTGCTGCCAGGCGACAAGATCTTTTTCGTGGCCGGGACGACTACCCAGACCACGGCCCATCAGATCTGGCAGCACCAGTACAAGCTCCTGCACACGAGCAGTGGCGTGCTGCACGCGCCTCGCTTCCTGCAGCCGGCCGTGTCGGCCATCTTTGCGGCCGGCCGCAGCATCGTGGTGCTCCGTCAGCTGGGCCGGCAGCCGGCGTCGTTGGCGGCCGTCGAGCCGACGCTGGACCAGGTCACCGTTTGTGCGGCCGCCGGCTCGGACCTGGCGCCCTTTCCCCAGCTCTTTGCCGATGCCTTTGCGCGCTGGATCGAGAGCAAGCACCACGCCGCGTCGGCCACGCTGCAGCGCACCCTCTTTGACACGTGCGGGCTCTGGTCCTCGCTGGAGACGCTGCAGTGCGTCTTCTTGATGGCGGACGGTGCCTTGGCCGACGCCTTTGCCACCCGGTTCTTTTACGGTCTGGACGCCCGCAGCCCGCGCTGGAACGACCGGTACACGCTCACGGAGCTGGCCCGCGAGGCGTTTGGCTCCCGTCTAGACGCGTACCGCTTGTCAGCAGCCGTGGACAAGGCGCCGACAATAGCCTCGGAGCGGGCGGCCGTGGCGCGACGCTCGCTGCGGGACGGTGTGGCCCGTGTCCGGCTGCAGTACCGGCTGCCGTGGCCGATACAGATCATTGTCCCGGCCGACTGCATGGCCGGCTACCAGGCCCTGTTCACGCTCCTGCTGCAGATCCGGCGGGCGAACAGCGTCTTGTGTCGCCACCGGCTGCTGGACGACGGCCGTCGTGACGACGACGACGACGACGAGGACGACGACGACAATAGACGGACCGGCCACCGCAAGGCACAGCAGCAGCAGCGACAACGACGACGGCTGCCCCGGGGCGACCGGGCCGTCTATTTTACGCTCCGGGCCAAGCTGCTGTGGCTCTGCAGCACGCTGCAGTCGTACCTGACGACGCTGGTGATTGCGCCGCACATGGCCGGCCTGCAGGAGGCGCTGCAGCGGGCGGCCGACGTGGACGGGATGATCCAGGTGCACGCGGCCTTTCTCCGGGCGCTGCTGGACGAGGCCTGTCTGGGCGCGAAGTTGCAGCCGATTCGGGCGTGTCTGCTGGACCTGCTGGACCTGGCCCTACGGCTGGAGGACGGCCGGCGGGCGCAGGCGGCACGCGAAGCCGAGCAGCTGCAGGAGACTTGGCGGCTGTCGGTGCTGTCGTCGCCGTTCCAGACGCCGGCCGCCAAGCGACGGGCAGCGGCCGTGGGACGGTCGCCACGGGGAGCCTCGTCTGTGCGTCGTCGGCTGTTTACTGTGAACAAGGAACGGATGGAGACGGAGGGAAGCGAATGGACGGCGGAGACGCTAGAGGGAAATGAACGGGACGAAGACGACAAAGACGACGACACCGACGACGACGACGACGACAAAGAGCAGCCGCAGCCAGGCACGCAACCGTACGGAGAGGCGCTGCGGGACAGTAGCGCCGCGTTCAGCAGCTACCTGCGCTTTGCCGTGAACGGGCTGCGAGGCGTGACGCGGGCCAGCAACAATGCAGCTGCTGGGAAGTGGGGCATGTTAGCCGACATGCTGGAGTCGGGAACGCGTGAGGTGTAGGATGGCGAGAAGGGAGGGACAAAAGTACATCCATGGCAAAGGTGAGACGAGTGAGGAGAGAGAGGGACGGGATACGAGAGAGGGATACGAGAGTGAGGGACGAGATACGAGAGAGGGACGAGATACGAAACGAGACGAGAGAGACGAGATACGACGGATGAGGGACGAAAACTGGAAAGAAGAGGCGAAACAAATGTGTTGGCTTGGCATGAACGAAACAGGGCAGAATATGATCCAACGCCACGCTGGAGAGGCGAGAAGCGACGAGAATGGCGAGGATCCTGCGGCAATAATGATGTCAACAGCTGCGAGGAAACGAGTTGATGAAGCTGGTGCCGTATGGTCGCCAAACAGGGAACAGGAAGGGGTCTCTGTTCAGGCACAAGAAGCAGAGCAGAGAGCCAGAAATACAGGCTGGGAACTAGCCAGCTGAAATTGTCCAGCTCGTGTCGCGGCTGCCAATTTTCCTACCAAGGTGTGCCAACTTTTTCTTCTCTTTTTTCTTCTTTCTTTTCTTCTCTTTTTTCTTCTTTCTTTTCTTCTCTTTTTTCTTCTTTCTTTTCTTCTCTTCTCTTTTCTTTTTCTACACGTCGTGCCACGTACGACCGTGCCTCACGACCAAGGAAGAAAGGGAGACCGTCGACACGACGAGTACAGCCAGTCGGCCAGCTCATCGGAACTAGCATCAGAAAGTTGGCCAATGGTTGCGCATGCCATGGGGACATGGCCGTAGTCCTTTTGGGGGCCAGAAATCTTTCTGTCCGGGAAAGGGGTGTTGGAAACCGTGGATCTACCGGCCGTCGCTGCTGGGACGAAGTTCTGCGCCTTCCACCCGATCTGACCAATGACATCATCGCTCCGCAGGCCGTACACGAACTTTACCGCGTCCTTGTATCTTCCTCCATGTTCCGGAAGATCTCGACCCTGAGTCTGGCTGTCCTTTCCGTTCGTCTACCCCCTTTGGGCACGATATCATGATCCGGCCGTTGCGGTACAGAGAACGTGGATTCGAACCCTTGGTCAAGCCGGCATGGCGTACTCCGTACCTTGATTACTAGTCGTCAAGTCGTCGTCCAATTCGTCAAGGCCCCATTCCGTTCTAGGCCCAGCATCTGCCGAGCCTTTGGCCTCATGAGTATCCGTTTCTTGTTTGCCAGCGCTGCTGTCTTCCAGTCTAGCCAGTCGCTTGTCAGCACCTGATGCTCATGTCCGGATTCCTGTTTTGTGATACATTGTTCCTTTTGTTCCGACCGCTCTCTCTATTTGCTCGTTGCCATCCAGCTTCACCCATATTCCACAGAATAGAAATTCATCCCAGTTTATTGCCAAGCGAGGCCTCCTTGTTCGTGCACTGCTACACGTTCTATGTAAACCAGCCGAAACGTCCTGGCCATGGCTATGAATCACGACCACATCACGACCGACCCAGCCTCTTCGACCAACACGAGAGAGGCTGCAACACCGCTGCTCCCGACGGCATCGACACGGACTACTCAGAGGATGGCCAGGAACGAGGCCGAGGCCCGTGGCGGCCACGCGACGCAGGCATCAACCCTGCCACTCGCGCCGCTCGACTTCAACGCCTACTCCATGGCCATGCTGCAGCACACACAGTCACTGATGGAGGCCACGCCCGAATCCCCACCGCCGCCATCGCACATCCGCGTGGCCGGGCCCATCCACCATCGTCAGCGTCGCACCCAGACACGCGACCCGCAGCAGCAGCGGCAGCACGAACGACAGGAACAAGTGCATCATAACCACAGCCATAGTCTGCAAGCGTCCCATTCGGACGATTCGGCCACGACCATCTCTGGTGACGCTTCCACGACTGAATCGGACAATCAGCCTCCTTCGTTGTAAATCGACGAGACAAGCACCATACGCGTTATGTCTTTAGCACAAGATACTCAATAGTTTAACGTTAATAATGACATTGCATTGGATTGTTCTGAACGTGAGTAATCGACCAGAACTTTCAACCATCAACCATCAACCATACATAAAATTATCGGTATTTGCTTGGTATAAAAACGTCGCTAGCCAAGCACCAAAACTCCTCTCATTCAAATCATGTACTGCTCCGCATCTCACACCAGACACGGCTTCTTCTTGATGCCGAGCAATGCTGCGTGGTTCTTCTTTCTTTTGATCTGCCGCTTGAAGCTGGGCACAGTCGCCGCGACCGCATCGTCAAACACGTTATCGATCATGACCTCGTTTTCAGAGGGCTGCGATGCGGCAGCCGCAAACGCCTTCCGGGCGGCCTCCTCGTCCTCCAGGTCCTGCTGGCGTAGCCGCTCCTCCTCGTCCGACGGCCGGGCCAGCGCGACGGCCTCCAGATGGTCACGGTGGTCAGCACGGGCGATGCGGGCGTTGCGTGTGCGGATCTCGTCGAGGGCGTCGGCCACGTCCATCTCGCGCTTGGCCTCGAGCGTCTTGGCCTCGAGTTCCTCCATGCGGTTCTGCTCCGAAACAGCCTCGCCGTTGGCCTCGGCCTCCTCGGCCTCGAGGCGGTCTAGCCGCTGCTCGTCCGACTCCTCGATCGCCTGGCGCCACGGCTCGACGTTGCGCTTGGCGCCCGACACCACGGCGTAATCTTGGTTTTTCGGGTCCGACCGGAAGATGATCTCAGCGCTGCACCGCGTGCAGCGGATGTAGAACCGGTACATTTGCACGCCCAGGTACTTTAGATCCTCGGGCGTCTCCTTGCGCGCGTTGAACTTGCGTCCTTTGTAAATGTACTCGCCACAACGGGTGCATCGCATGCTCATCGGCGCCATCAGACGCACGACCTGGACGGCGGGACCAGCCTGCTTCGGCTTGTGAGAGCGCCGGTCGATCACGCGCGGATCAAAGTCCGCCGGGTAGTATTTGGTCTAGAGAGGGTCAGCAATTCGCAGGACAGATTCGTACACCCAGGGACCGGCCATACATACCAGCACTTTGCGTTCAGACATGGCTGCTGTTGATGCCGCGTTTGCGTCTATAGATGGAGGGGATAATGGAGGGCAAGTGTCAGGACTTTTGAAATCGCGTTGCTGTCGATGCAGGTGAGGGATTGGTGACGTACATATGAATTACTATGCAGAAAATAATATTGGAATATCTGTTAGTCCGACAGGAAGGCGACAAGTGTCACGTGCGAATAACACCACGTGACTCGCACTATACCGTAAGTGCAGATCTGCAGGATCTGCACATCCCGTGATGAATAATAGATACCAAGCTAATTACTCCGTACAATACAAAAAGTCACCACAACAAGGCTGTCAGCTAGCGCGAACTGTCCGGCCGCTACGGCAATACATTGATCCGATGCCGCCTGAAGCTTCCTGCACGCAGCTAACAATCACCGTATCCTCACTGCACGATCCCATCCCATCGCTTCTTGTTGTGCACTTGCGGCGACGCGCCTTTTGATTGCGACCGAGTCAAAGTCTGAGCACCGTCGACGATTTTGGGGGAGGGGAAACACAGCAGTGGACGGCCATTCCAGCCCTTCCTTTCAGCTCGACGCGCATCGGCGGCCGGGACATTGTGCGATGGCGAGTCACGGCCGATCCGACGCGACGGGCGGTGTGCGGCCAGACGACGACGACAACCGGCGGGCCAACGACGATCTGCCGCAGCCCTTTGACGCCAAGTCGCTGGAGCGGGCCAAGAAGCGGGCGAGGTCGAGATCGCCGACCGGCAGCGGTGGCGACGCGGCACGGAAGCCAAAGCGGCCGGGCCAGCGAGCACGGATCACGGAGACGGAGCGGGAGGCCATCCGGCAGCGGGCGCTGGAGCGCGAGCGGCAAGCGTTGAGCGAGGAGCAGGGGCCGCCGCAGCAGCAGCGCCTCCACATGGACGACGTGGTGCGGTCGCACTACAACGCGGTGCCAGAGCGCGGCCGCGAATGGCGCAAGACGGCCAGCACGATCCGCGGGCTGCGCTCGCTCAACAACTGGGTCAAGAGCTGCATCATCCAAAAGTTCTCACCCGACGAGGACTTTGACGAGCGCCGAGGCACCGGCACGGGCACCGGCCGGTCGGAGCTGCTGGTGCTGGACATTGGCTGCGGCAAGGGCGGTGATCTGGGCAAGTGGCACCAGGCACCGCAGCGGGTGCAGCTGTACGTGGGCCTGGACCCGGCCGACGTCAGCATCGACCAGGCCCGTGACCGCTTCCGGGAGATGACCCAACGGGGCGGCCGGGGGGGCGGACGCGGCGGCGGTCGCGGTGGCTATGGTGGCCATCACCGGGCGGCTGCTCGCGTCTTTGACGGACGCTTCTTTGTCAAGGACTGCTTTGGCGAGACCATTGGCGATGTCGGCATCGTCCGCGACGTCGGCTTCGATGCCAACCCGCTCTCGACCCGCGGCTTCGACGTCGTCAGTATGATGTTCTGTATGCACTACGCCTTTGAGACCGAGGAGAAGGCTCGCACGATGTTGCGCAACGTCTCGTCGGCCCTGAAAAAGGGCGGCCGCTTCATCGGCTGCATCCCTGATTCGGACGTCATTGGCGAACGCGTCCGCCAGTTTCATGCGCTGCAGCAGAAGAAGCGCGCCGCAAAGGACACTGACGCCGACGCTGAGACGACATCGAACCAGCCCGAGGAAAAGGAGGAGGGCGAGCTCGACGCCAAGACCGACGAGTCGCCGCCGCCAGAGCCAACGGCTGAATGGGGCAACAGCATCTACCGCGTTCGCTTTCCTGGACAAACACCGGCGGACGGTACCTTTCGGCCGCCCTTTGGCTGGAAGTACAGCTTCTTTCTCAACGAGGCCGTCGAGGAGGTTCCCGAGTACGTCGTGCCGTGGCACGCCTTTCGTGCCCTCGCCGAGGACTACAACCTCGAGCTGCAGTACCACAAGCCCTTTCCTGACATCTGGGAGGCCGAGAAGGACGACCGCATCCTCGGCCCGTTGAGCGAGCGCATGTCGGTGCGCGACCGTGGCTCCGGAGACCTCTTGGTCAACCCCGAGGAGATGGAGGCTGCCAGTCTGTATGTCGGCTTCTGCTTTTACAAGGTGTGAAGGAACGGTATTTGTATTAGTAATCAATGGAGCAATGGAGCAATGGGATATATCGTATGTCGTAATACGGCGTCAAAACACAAATCGTTCTCAGTACGGCCTCAAACCACACGCTCAGCCCAGTCGCGCCTTGCGCCAGATGCGCAGACACTCCTGCAGGTCGACCGACAGCGTGCCATCCAAGGCGCTGGACGAGTCGTGGATCAGGCCGACCAGCAGCGTGGCCTGGGCAAACGTCACCTGGTCCTGGCGCAGCTCGGCCAAGTCGGCCGCCTTCATGCCGCCAATGTCAGCCCAGGCCTTCCAGCGGTCCAGCATGCGGCACAGGTCGCCAGCAAAGGCCGCGTCCTGGACCATGTGGTGCAGCAGCATGCCGGCGCTCTGCCTACAGTCTTCGGTGACCGTCACGTGACTTTTTGGGTCCTGGTCTGCTTTCTGCTTCTGCTTCTGCTTCTTTTGCAACCAGCCCAGACAGTGTCCAGCCACCAGACGAGCATCCCACTTGGGGCTCTGCAGCGCCTCCATCTCGCGCTGCTGCCGTCGGCCGTTGTCCCGTCGGCTTCTATCGCGCACTGCAGCCGTGTCAGCAAGGCCAAAGCAGCATGGCCACGTTCCTTCCTCCGACCTTCCTCCGACTCACTGTCTTGTATCCGCTGCATGTTCTCCTGAATCGTGCGCTCTCGCAACGCCTGATCGCGCTGGTGTGCCGGCAGTCGGGCCTCGGCCATCTGGGCGGCGCGCTGCTCGTTCAGCCGTCGCATATGTAGGTCCATCTGCAGCGAGAGGTCCTGCGTGTGCTTGGTTGCCCACTCAGGCGTCGTTCCCTCGTCCACAATGTCCAACAGCACCAGCACGCCACACGGCACCGTCTCGCGCCGTGCAAATGCCAGGATGTCGTCCGGGATCCGGTAGTTCCACAGCACCGTCTGGCTCGTCGTGCCGTAGGCCGTGGCCGCGCTGGCAAACCAAACGCCGTCCAGTCGCCCTGGCCGCACCCGCAGGTGCTCAATGTACAGGCTGTTCGGCTCGATGGACCTGGCCGCGCCGGCCGGCCATGCTGCGTGCACCAGGGCCGTCACGATGCCGCCGATGGAGATCTGACACGTGATGGCTGCCTGTTGTGACGTCGATTCGGCCGAGTTGCGTCGGATGCTCTGGGCGACGGATGGCGCCTGCTTTGAATCGTCCTGTCCGACCGTGTCGATAAGCGTCCCGGACTCGGTGCCGGCCTCAGTCTCGTTCTTCCCCGGTGGTGCAGGCAGGTCCACCCAGTACGGCGGCAGGTTCTCGTAGGTACGCGTCGTCCATTCCGGCCGCCACAGGACGGACAGCGACAGGTGGCCGTCAGAGTCGTCGAGCGGCGCCACGGTCAGCACGTTGTGGTGGCCGTCGGGCGACTTCATCAGCGCGCAGCCGACGGGCGTCCACAGACCTGTCGATCGCAGCACGCGCCAGCCGTGAGAGTCGGGCACGGCGCCCAGGTCCAGCAGGTAGCACACGAGCTCGTCCAGGGCGACGTCGACCTGTGGCTGGCGCAGCTGGTCGGCGTACTCGACACGCTGCGTTTTGATGCCGATCGCTTGCGTCTTCCAGTTGAACGTCGTCCACGAACCGCCTGGGATCGCGCTCGGGTTGTGCGAAAGCGTCCAGTACTCCTGGCGGTGCTGGAACCGATCCCATGGCGTCACCGCATACCGTGGCAGCTCGATCTCGATCACACGGTTGACCACATCGCTGCGTGTCAGTGCCTGGAGCCGGCTGTGCCGCAGCGTCCGCTTGATCTTGGATGCGTTCACCAGCGTCGTCAGAGTATTGTACAGGATCGGTAACACTCCCAGCACCGCCAGCGGGACGCCAATATATGTTATGATGTCCGTGGCAGAGTGGCCGTTGTCCGACATGGCGGCGGTGCACAGAGTGTGTTTCCTCCGCGTCGTAAGTGCACCTCACGGCTATATGTATCTCACCGTGAGGCCTGTGGCTGAGCAGGTGGAAACCCGCTAGAGGCAGCGGTGCGTTTTGCGCCTTGCGCTAGCTTTGCAGGCGTATTGTGCTGCAGGTCGCATCTTAACTGTTCAGCTCAACTCAGCAGTGTAGGCAGTCGCATAGTAAAGGCTCAGACTGTCTCGAAGCCTGGGGCCTTGGGCCTATTGCTGCAGGAAGGCTGTGGCGACAGTTCAGGTCATAATGGCCGTGACCCATCTGTCGTAGTACATAGTAGCTTGTTGCAACCAGTTAGTTCATGCTGTTGTATAAAAGCAATGCTGGTCCTGGCACAACGTAAGCACAAACATGACACCGGGACGGGTATTTCGCAAGCCCCGATGCGATACTCCCGTACGAGCAATCGTACGTCGTACTCCATGTCGTAAAAAAAGATGCACGACTCCTCATTGTCGCGGCAATCGCACATCTGCAGTGGCCGTTTCATCATAGTGGGCCAGGACGCAGAGCACGGCCGCCCTGAAATTGGGAAAGTAGCGTTTCAGACAGCCAGCGATCCACCCGCACACGCAAAGGTGGTATTCAGAGAGGGGCAGGCACGACGACGGTTCTTGCCCTTTTGGCCTTTTTGCTCCTGCCTCACCATCCTGTTCAATATTACGGCCCCGTTAAGTCCCGAAAGGAGATCCCGCGGGGGGGATGATCGACCAGCAGCGTGTACAAAGTGAGCACTCGTATTCACGCCAGAGCTGCACGACGCCCCATTCGTTTACGTTTGCTCGGCTCATGCATACGCAACGTATTACGGACGGTTTGCACGCATATTGCTTGTAAGATGGGCCTCATGCAAGAACCCCACTGTTCTGTCTGTACGACGTACTCTGTAACTGGCAGTCGTCCATCGCCGCAGGGGTTGCTCCTTCCTTGCCGCAGCGGAATGTAAACAATCTGGGCCTTTATGCGGCCACCCATCCGTCTAGAGCCAGACTAGACTCGCGACAACGCCCTGAGCGGCAGGGGCTTTCCATGCCCTTCTTCCACCCTAACAGAAACACCAAACAAACAACTGCCAAGTGCGAGCGTTCATTCTCACCCCTGCTTGGCCCAGCCTTTCTCCCCTTACCTGCTCCCCTCGTCCCTTCTCCTTGAGGATATCTTCTCCATATCCTTCCTTCCTGTTTGTGCGTCTCGCTGCTAAACTTCAGACGAACCAACCTTTTCCATTCCCTGGCTTGTTCTACAGACCTGTCTCTTTCCCTCCTTCATTGCCATTCTTTCCTCCTTGTTATCATTCTTTCCTCCTCATTGCCAATCCGGCCCAACATCATTAGTGTGCCGCCAACAGCGTGACCCTTGCATTCTGCCCAGCACATATCTTACAATGGCACTCCAAGCTGTCTACCAGCAGTTCCTCGCTTCCCCAAGCTCCTCGAGCCTGGCGGACGACGCTGCTATCTATTACATCACCACCACGACAACCGTCCGCGGCGCCACCGAAATTATCAAGCATTTTGCCTCCCAGCGCCAGCAGATCACCAAGAAAAAGGAGCTTCTGCTGAGTGCGGTCGAGTCTGACAGCAGCCTGGCCGTCGAGATCGACACCACCATCCTGTTTCTGACCAGCGGCTCCATCTATCTCCCCGGCCTGGACGACAACTTCCTGGCCGACCATACCGTCCATCTGCCCATCGTACGTCACAGCGGCTGTTCCTGGCCAAAGCCCCGATGCTAACCAAAGTCCGTTTCTTCCAGGTCCATTTCGTCTCCTTCAATGCCCATGGCAAAATCGCCCAGGTTCGCCAGTGCTGGGACCAAGGCGCGCTGCTGAAGCAGATCGACGTTATTGGCAAGTCTGGTCGCAACTGGCCCATCCGCGACAGCGCTGAGCAGACCAAGATGATTGCCTCGGCTGTCAGCGGTGTCAAGGACCTTGCTTCAGCTCCTCCGTCCAAGACGCTGCCGATCCGAAAACCGACAAACGCTACGCGCGACCCGCACGCGTCGTTGGAGCTGTTTGTCAGCCACGAGGAGCGTGAAAGCACCGTGACTAGCGTCGTGTCGCCCTATGGAGGCGTGCGCCCGCCCCAGCGCGACATGTCCGAGATCTTTAGCGACGACCCCAACGGCACTGCCCTTCCGGCCGCCATCTCGCCCTATGCCGGTCGCCGTCCGCCCCAGCGCTCCTTGACCGACATCCTGACCCGCGGCGATGACGAAAACGAGGACAGTGCCACGGATGCGGACTCCTCGCCCAACGGTTCGTCACGGTCGTCGAACAAGGTCATTGCTCCCAAGGCGGGAAGCCACAAGAAGTTCCAGCCCGTGCGACTGTTCGACACCGACGGCCCTGCTGTTATTGAAGAAGAACAGGACTCTCTGGAAACCCCGAACAAGTCCAAGCCTGTCTACCGTCCGAACCCCAAGCGCTACAACCACTTTGACCTCGCCGCCGGCTCTCACGATGCTCCGCAAAACGGTACGGCCTTTGATGAGTTGCCCAAGTCGAAACACAACAGCCAGTGGGCCTTCAGCGACTTTGAGACCCCGCAGAAACCGCCCGCCCGGAATCTTCCCGACCAAGAAGCACGCCACTGGACGTTCGACGACGACGAGGAGTTGCCGGAGACACCGTCTGCCACCTCTCGGGCAGAGTCGCGACAGGGCGGCCGGCAGCGTGGCGCCGGCCACAACGAGGGCCAGGGCTTGTACGAAAACAACCTGTACAAGGAGGACGGCTCAGCTTTCACGCCGGGCCCCGAGTCGCGGGCCCTAGGCAACATAGCAAACCTGAAGGACCGGACAAAGTTCTTCGAGGCCAGCTTCACCATGTCTGACGTGTCTCCGCTTAAGAGCGGCCCTGTCAAGCAGGTGGAAGTTGCTGACGACCGTCAGAAGGCGGTCAACATGATGGAGTCGAGCTGGGACAACTCTTTTGATGACACGACGAGCTCGCAGATTCCGGGCACGATCGTGGCCGGCAAAGAGAGCACCACCCGCGGGATCCAAACCGTTGGCGATGGCATGGGTGGCAGGAAGGCCGTCAGCATTCCGAACTCGACTGCGGCCGCCCAAAACAGCGATGGTCGCGGTATTCAAACCGTCGGCGATGGCATGGGTGGCAAGAAGGCCGTCCGCGTTCCGAACTCGACTGCGGCCGCCCAAGACAACGTCAGCCGCGGGATCCAGATTGGTGGTGACGGCATGGGTGGCAGAAAGTCCGGCCGCGGCTGGAGTCTGGGTGGCGACGACGACGAGCCTTTGGACCTGCCACGCAAAATGCCGGGCAAGAAGCAGGGTATGGCCAACCAGGCGAGCAGTTTCTGGGACTTTTAGACTGCGGCGGTGCTTCTCGTCTATGCCACTCTATATTTGCTCACGTTGCACATGATCGCGAGGATAGACCTCATTCTTTTTCACATCTCTCTGCCAGCGTCCCGAATGGAACGACGTTTGATTTTCCGGCTTTTCAGTTGCTGTGCTCGGTGCTACTTGTGCTACGAGATTGTACTTTGTTTGTCTCCAACTAGGCTGTCTCGCATACCGGACGGTTTCTTGTATGCCTTTTTGTAGCAAGAATGAACACATAACGATATGATGCGGCTCTCAGGTGATACAAGTATATTACACTCGACGCTCTGCGCAAAACCATTTGCAACGTTACACTGTGCTTGTACACCATGTCTGTATTCCTGTCTAAGAGATCGAACAACACTGGCAACTTGCACAAAAGAAACCTGTACCTATCATATCTCACCTTTAGTTTCCAAGGGTCCTCCCTAGACGTTGGTATCGTGATCCAGACCTCCCATAAGTGTTCCCAGGGCGCCACGTGCTCCCAGATTGCCCGGCGCTATTACGAAAGGAAAAGTAGGGGAAAAGAAAAAGGAAAAAGAAAAGAGCAAAGCTACAACTATCGCGTACAGAAACAAAAGCGAGATCAGCAGAAGTACTTGTACAGCTTCTTCCAGGCGGGCCAGTAGTAGCGCTCCTCCTCCTCCTGTGCCGAGAGCACGGGGAGATTAAAGTCCCGGCGGCCGGTGTCAATATCCATGGTCTCGAGCCGGACGTAGGTGGTGCGGAACCAGAGCTTGTGGCCGAGCCACATGAGGAGGATGATGGGGACAGCGAGGTACTGGAGGAAGAAATTCTGGACGTTGGAGCCGGTTGTTTCCTGGTGGTAGCCGACGGGCCAGGCGCCGACCCAGAACTGAGCGATGAGGATGAGGATGTTGCAGGCGAGGCCGAGCCAGGAGCCAATGACGCCGGGCTGGGAGCGGAAGGCGAGCTCAGAGAGTTCGCGGCCGCGCAGCTTCCAGGCGCTACGGAAGCGGATGTGGCTGACGCAGATGCTGGCCCAGGTGAAGATGGTGCTGAGGGCGGAGATGGCGAGCAGCCAGTTGAGCACGTCGGACTCGGCGTCGACGTCGGCGAGGTAGGCGAGCAGGCCGAAGCAGGAGGCCACGCCAATGGCCACGAGCGGACGGCCTCGTCGGTCAATGTAGGCGAGGATGTGAGGCGCCTGGCCCTGGTCGGCCAGGGCGGCCAGGGTGCGCGACGAGCCAAAGACGGACGAGTTGCCGACCGAGACGACGGCGACGAGGATGATGGTGTTCATGACCGACGGCAGGACCTGGATGCCAGCGCTTTCAATGGCAATGACAAAGGGCGAGGCGGTTGCGTCCGCGATGCTCTTGGCGCCCGACAGCCGCGTGTTGTCGTACGGGACCAGCAGGCCGACCAGCGTCAGCGCCACGACGTAGAAGAGTGAGATGCGCCAAAAGACCTGCTTGATGGCTGTTGGCAGGCTCTTGCGCGGGTTCTGCGTCTCGGCTGCTGCCAGGCCGACGAGCTCGGTGCCCGCAAACGCAAACGCGGCCGTCACGAAGACGGAGCACAGGCCTTTGAAGCCGTTGTGGAATGCGCCCGGGTGGTGCCAGTACTTGCCGCCGATGTAGCCTTCGGTGGGGGTACCGCCGATGTTGATGACGACGCCGAGGATGCTGGAGGCATCAGTAGGGTAGAGAGGAAGTGAGAGGAGAGAGGAGAGAGAAGAGGAGAGAGAAGAGGAGAGAGAAGAGGAGAGAGAAGAGGAGAGAGACGGGAGACGACGACGGAGACAGAAAAGAGACGAGGAAAGAGCAAGGTGAGGAAAGAGCAAGATGAGGAAAGTAAGAGATGAGGAAAGAGCCAACAGCAAAGACCAAGAGATGAGGAAGCCAACAGAAAAGACCAAGATGGAAAGAACAACACTCACATAAACCCGATAATGGCAGTCACCTTGATAATGGCAAACACAAACTCGGCCTCACCATAGCCCTTGACTCCAAACATGTTGATGCCAACGGTGACGACCAGGAAGATGGTCACAAAGATGGCCTTGTTCAGATCGGCGTTCCAATACGACACGGTCATGGAGGCCGCTATGATCTCGAGTGGCAGCACGATGATCCACTGCAACGCATAACTGGCAATGTTAGCTGTTTTCTCTCGTTCTTGTTCTTCCCTGCACTCACTTCCAGCCCATGGCAAAGCCCCACGACGGATCCAAGAAGCGGGTCGAGAAGGCGGAGAACGAGCCGGCCACGGGAAAGGCCACGGCCAGCTCGCCGAGCGCATGCATGGTGCAGTACAGCATGAAGCCGATGAAGCAGTAGGCGACCAGCACAGACGCCGGGCCGCCCTGCGACAGCGATTTGCCCGAGGCCACAAACAGGCCGGTGCCAACGGAGCCGCCAATAGCAATCATCTGCAGGTGACGGCCCTTGAGGTCGCGCGACAGCCCCGAGTTGGCCGTCGCCATGTTGGCGCCGCGCATGTCGAAAAAGTGGCCGCTGCCAGCGTGATCCTCCATCATGGGATGCATCGGATAGGCCTCGAGACCGTCGCCACCGAGAATCCCGCCGCCTCCACCACCCCGGATCCCACCGCCACCTGCTGCGGTTCGCCGCATCCCCGCCGACCCTGCCCTCGAGCTCGGTCCCATCGGTATGCCGCGCTGGTTTGGGTCGCGGCGGAACGAGTCGACCAGGCGCGAGAGCGTGCTCTGCGGCCGCACACCCCCGCTGCCAATGCCAAACGACGGACGCCGTCCGGAACCGTCACGACCGCCCACGCCTGCCAGCCGGTTCCGCCTCGTCGACTGGCTCTCTACCCGCTGCGGGTCGTCGTGGTAGACATCGGCACCACCACTACTGATGATGGTCGTATGCATAGGATAGATACTATCCTGCTGAAGGGCGTCTTCCTTGATGGTGAGGAAATTCAGCTCCAAGTCCCGATCCATGGAAGCGGTTGACGGTTTCTTCTTCATGGAGAGTTGTTGGTGGATGTGTTGTGGCGAAAGCGAAGAGCCTCGTCTCTTCCTGGCAGAGATTTCCGATTTTCCGCTCTTGGCCTCGGCTCGTCTGTCGTGTCGCGAGACTTCGTTTCACACGGACCTCCGGGCACCTCGTAGCCCCGTCTTGGCCTCTCTAGTCAAACAATTGATTTCCCAAAGAGCGTCGTCCTTGCGGCTGTCGTGGCGCTGACGGGAACAAAGGGCAGAAAGGACAGGAAGCTCTCGAGTGCGGGAAGAACGTGCAGACGGCGATGATGCGATGCAGGTCCGGATCTCGTCAGTGGGGAGTACGGCGCAAGGGAAGTGTCGAGCAAAGCGAGTCGGAGGGGGCCAGACTCGGGGCTGCTCGTCATGGACTTGTCGATATGGGAGGAAGCGAAGCACGTGAGTGAAATGGATGTGAAGCCGTGAAGATACGAGTGATGGTGTAGGTTGGTGTAGTATGAAGCTCAAAGGAGCATGAGGGAGAAACGAGGCGCAGATAGGATAAGAGAAGAGGCGCAGACGAAGAGCGGCGCATCCAATAGGAACCGGCTTGTTTGTCTCTTCCTTGTCTGCAGTGCCCCCACGACTCCGTCAACCGGCCTTGCAAGACAGGGGTGTGGCAAGGAGGTTATTTTGGATTGTGCATCCAAACGCCTGTGCCCCGGACAAAATTGTCTTATTCTGGAGAGCAGACAAGAGGGCATGGAGCTGTCCGTCGGCCAATGCTACTTGATGGGATGGTACCAGGAGGCGAGATAGGGCGGGCCTGGGATGGTGCCACAGATGTGTGTACGAGGTCCCCCTGGTCTGGCAGCGATACCAATGTACAAGTACTCCGTACCTGTCCCGAGCTGGGCGGCGTGCGACGTAGAAAAGGGAAAAAAATCCCCAAAAGTTCCCATCGTGGGGCGCGCCAAGTGGACACGGCTGTGGCCAGAGCGGCCAATCAGGACACAGAGACAAATCAGCACGCGCCAGCGGCCCCGATGCAGAGGCAGGCCTTATCAGCCCGGTGCTTTGGGCTCTTACGTAATGCTTTGTGGGATGGTCGGGACACTGTTCTCATGCACGGCAACACGGCAGCACGACAGCACTACAACAGCACGAGCCTGCGCCCTCATGTCCACATGGCTTTGCTCACGGACCCACCGCAACCGATAGTCTGCGCATGGACAGACGCCGTTCACGTCAGTGGTCCAAGCGCCCTTCTCGACAGGGCAGGTGACGTGAGGCGGCCGCTGGAGATAACAGCAAGGCTGCTGCTGCCGTGCTGCTCGCCACTTCGCTTGCCTGCTCGCTTCTGGATGGCTTGCGTGATTCCACACTCATATGCAGCCCCTGCATGATAGATACGGTAATTCGCTTATGGCCAAAAATCGGTGGCTACAATGTACCCTTCCCGTTTGGGTCAGGGCCGAGACAAATGCAATCCCCGTTATGACTCCGTACATAGTACAATCATGCAACCCGACAATACAAGTACAAGTACCCGGACTGCTACCCGGCTCTCGCTCTCACAACGTCCCTGCACTGGCCGCTGCTGGTTGCCTTGTCCATCCGGTGGAGAACAGCGGCCCCATGTCAAATCGGGGGAGTGGATGCGCCTCGGTGTTGATCACGATCTTGTCCAGCGGCAGCAGATCGTCGGGCGAGAACAGCAGGTAAAAGTATTTCAGTGTTTCCGCCTAGAAGCACGTGTTAGCAGACCGTCAGACACTTCGCTCTTGTTATTCTCCATCTTTCCATCACGTACCAGCCAGAAGCTCTCCATGTTGTCCTTGCTGACGGGCGGCCGTTTGTTGGCATTCGACAGGCTCGTGAAGCCGCCTCCATCCTTGACCGCCGTGTAGGCCATAAACGACTTGAACATCTCCCATCCCCACTCGCGGTACCGGACGTCGCCCGTGATCCGCCACATATAAAACAGGCTCTCCACCGTCTCTGGCCGCTGCAGGTTGTGCGAGTCCATCTGTTTGACGACAAAGTCCTTCCGCCACGGCGCATCCGCGTCCGGGCTGAAGTCGGCTGGTGGCGCCTGGTGTTGCCACGACTCGGCCGGTGGCGGCTTCGTGATCGCAAAGTGTGTGATCTCGGCCGCCAGTCCCGTCGCCATGTACTTGTACATGCCCCAGCACGTCTGCGTCAGCTCGTGTGCCAGCTTCATGTCCTTGTCGTGCTGCTTGGTCCACCAGCTGCTCTTGCGCGCTTCCCGAAGTGGCAGTCCACGTGTCGCCGCCAGCGCAATCGTTCCCGGCATGAAGCACACCAGATGGTCCATCTTGGCCGTCAGCGGCTCCTCCAGCCCGTCCGGCCGCTCGCCGATGATGGTGTAGTGTGCTGTCTCCGTGTACGTCACCAGGTGCTTCCGCACGGCCGCCAGCGCGTCCGTCCACATGTCCAGATAGACCGTCTCCTTCATGTTGGTCTGCAGGTATTGTTTAATGAGGTACTCGTAATACGAGTCGCCGCGGCTGCCCAGGCGAATGTTGTGTCCCTTGAACGACCCCGTCATCGGGTCAATGTAGATGGGCACCAACGCGTCAAACTGCTGGCTCTTCTGGTCCACGACCGCCATCACGTTCTCCACCTTGTCCCAGAAGACCTTCTCCCCGGTCAGCTTGGCCAGGTACTTGAACTCCAGCTGCAGTGTTGTCGTTTCCGCCGTGGACGCCGCCCCTCCGTTGTCGTGTGCCGCAATGGCCTCGGACTTGCCAATGTTGACGCTCGACCACGGTAGGCCTGTAGGACTGTCAAAGGCCGACAACAGCCGGTCGGCCAGGTCTCTAGCCTTTTCCAAATACAGATCCTCGCCGCCCGTGTCGGCCAGCTGGACGTCGTTGAGCCGCGCCAGTTGTGGGTATTCGTTCGACAGGTAGTGCGCCGACAGCAGGCCGCCCACCATGCGGATCGTTGTCTCAAACGTGTTCACATCCTGGTCCTGGTCCCACGTCAACGATGTGGCGACCCATTCGCGCGCATGCACCAGCCGTGACGTCAGGTTCATCAACATGAGCGTGTCCAGCGAGTCGATGATGATCCAGCCGAGGCCATGGGGGGCCATCTGTTTTCCCAGCTTGGATTCGGGGTGGAACTCGTCATAGCCTGCGCACATTGTTAGCACCGCCGGAGCAGACCAAAGACAGGACGAACGTACCCCAGGCGTAGCGCTCGTAGGCATCCCAGCTGAGCTCGAATGCCTCTACTACCCGCTCTCTGCGGCCCAGCCAGTCAGCCCGGCTGTGGGCCTTCTCGTCCTTGCTATTCAGCCAGTCCCACGACGGCAGCGGCACCTTTGGCACCCGGTCCTTGTGCGCGTCAAACCAGCCGAGGTAGTAGAGCGCGGCGAAGAAGACAAATACCAGCAGCCCCAGCACCCGCTTTCGCCGGTACATTGGCCGTGCCCGTTCCGAGGGCAGATAGCCATAGGGCTTGTCTTTGTACATGGGCAGTGTCTGGGCGTTCCGGCCGGAGATCCCGGATTCGAACAGGCCACCGACGGCGCCCAGGATGTTGCTGCTGCCACCGCGGCTGGCGGTGCTTGTTTTCCCCGTGGCTGCTACCCACAGCTGGTCCTCCGCGATCCGTTGTGGGTTGTTGAACGACGGCACATTCCGGGGTACCGAGAATGCCATGTCGTCCGTCACGGCGGATGCGCTTTCCAAGGCGGTCTCGACAGCGGTCTCAACGGCCTCTCTGGCTTGTTTTCCTTTTTCTAGCGCATGGGCGCCGGCCTCGATGGCCCGGTGCTTGATCTCGCGTGCGGCCTGGTTTGCGGTGGCGCGTAGGATGCCAAAGGTCGGGTTTCTATGTAGACCGAAGGGGTCCCTAACGTTCATTTCTCCCGTGCGAGCATTGCCAGACGGAAGGGCGGGGACGTTGAGAAAGGCAGCGGTCGATGGAGAGTGTTCCCAAGAAATGATGTGGTGAGGAGAAGGAAGAAGGCGTCCGAGAGACGAAAACGACCTCTTGTTCAAAATGGAGACCGGGGGCCACACCAAAAGCTAACACCAGCCAAAAATGGTCGCAAACTAAGGCTCAAAGCATGAAAAACACACAAGGGATGCAGAACGGCCGTTCTGTGAGGCGGGTAAGCCTCTAAGGAGCTTGGCGCGACAGCTTGCGTATGGTTCGAAAAGGACAGCTGGAAGCAGTTTTCCAAATGCGGATGAGGTAGCATTGCAGACCTGGAAATTACGTAGAAGCACAGTGCTCATATAAAGGACACTGTGCGAGTATCTTAGTTAAGCCCGTCAAAAAGACCGAAACCCAATGATGCACGAAACGGCGACCATAACACAGCATGCCAGCGCCGTCTGCACGATGACCACCCGGGCCCCGGCCTCGAAGAGCGCAGAGTTCCGCGAGTATCCCTTTCTCACCGCCGACGAGTTCACCGAAGTCTGCCACCAGCTCGACCGCCTCTATCGCCATGCCACATTAGGTCCACTCCGTCGTCGATGGCGGCTGTCCGCCTGCACTGCCTTTAATACCAGCGCGTATGCGGCCGGCAGCGAATACACCACGTACCTCCAGATCACCCGCCCGCTGGACGCGGACGCCGCCGCCGCCCTGGACGACAGCGACCTCGCCAGCCTACTCGACAGCTTCTCTCTGGCGCGGCCGGCCGTCTGCAGCGCCCATGTCGATGCGGACGAGGACCAGGCCATGGCCGCGGACGACGAGGCCGACCAGGTGAGCAGGCCACTCCCTACAGCACACGTGTGCGATGCACACGTCGTTTGCTGACACGATGCAGGCTGTGCTGCGCAAACAGCCGCCCGCGAGCCGGCTGGTCGACGTGGGCTTTGTCACCTACGAGATCCACCTCCACCCAACCTACCGCGCTCCCTGTCTCTGGTTCTCGCTGCACGGGCTGCCCGAGTACGAGCCTGCCTTTAGCATCGACACCGTCTTCCGATGGCTCGTGCCCGACTCGTTCAAGGACAGGCTCCGTGCTGTTGGCAGCATCGGCGGCATCTCGGCAGACGTACGTACTCTCACTCTCTTCCCCAACAGCTTCATTGGATTGGTCGCGTCTTGTATTCATCGTGGGGACCATGGGCCTGCTGACATGGCGTGTCCCTAGTACCATCCCATCACCGGAGTCCCCTCGTTCTTCGTCCACCCCTGTCTTCTCGGTGAGGCCATGTCGGGATTTGACTGCTCCAAAACGTCCTACCTCATGGTTTGGATCGGTCTGGTTGGTGGGTGTGTCGGCCTCTGGGTTCCCAAGGAATTGGCCCTGATCCAAGACTGCTTTGAGGCCTAGGAATAGGGGGTATCGTTTTGTTTTCCCATCTTCCATCTCTCGTCTACTCGTCGTCACTGTCCTCCTCCATGGCCACGTCGCTGTCGTCCTCGTCCTCGTCGTCCTCGTCCTCCCGCGTCCGCTTCTGGCCGCGAGCCGCCTCGGCTTCAGCGTCTGCCTTGGACGTTCCGTTTG
Organism: Grosmannia huntii; assembly: GCA_019925595.1. Lineage (NCBI taxonomy): Eukaryota > Fungi > Ascomycota > Sordariomycetes > Ophiostomatales > Ophiostomataceae > Grosmannia > Grosmannia huntii. The sequence goes on from JADHKJ010000018.1 coordinate 232,171, forward strand.
GCGCAGCAGCCGGCTTGGGGACGACGGGTGGCGGCGCTGTAGCCGAGCCTGGTGCCGGGGCGTTGAAGATGCTCTGCTGGAGGTCGGTGACTTCGACCGTCTGGGCGGCCGTGGGCGGCTCAAAGGTGCCGTCTAGTCTGGCGATCACGTTGGATTTGGATTTCGCGTATGTGACTTTCTAAAGGCCTGTGAGCAGGTGAAGACATAGACAGCTGAAAATAGAAACGACAAATAGAAACGGCCGCCTCGCATCCGCACAGAAGCGTACCATGTCCTGTCCGAAAAAAGAGAAGCCGTCGAGCGAGCGGGCCGCTTGTGTGGCCGCCTGGATGTCGCGAAAGACAATGTGTGCCTGTCCGCGCATCTTGGCCGTCTTGAGCGCGACGACGTCGAGCACGGGGCCGTAGGCGGAGAACAGCAGGTACAGGGCCATGCGCAGGTCCTCCTTCTTGATCTTGGCCGACGGCAGGTTCCGCACGTAGAGGCTGTGCCCATGTTAGCGGGCTGAGCGAGAGAAAAGACCAGGAGGAGAGACCGGGAGGACACACGTCTGGTTGGGCGCGATGGGCACCACCTTGGCCGGCAGGCCATTGCCCGGCGGCGGCAGGATGCGGGACGGCGTGGCGGTCGACATGGCGGCGATGGAACCCCGGGACGAGTGTGGTGTCGAGGCAGAGCTGTCGGTCTTGTCCTTTTATTTTTTCCGGCCGCTGCTGTTTTGCGTAGCCCAATCGTATGCATGCTTACGTAATACAAACAGGACAGTATCCGGCACGGTGCCCCTCGTGCACCTGCCTTCTACAAATAGGGACATCGCCCCACCTTTTGTCTTCACATTGATTCCTCCCATTCAACTCCTTTGCGTGATAGTAGAGAGCTCCTCCTATCAGGCCAGACGACAAAGAAGAGTACGGAAGGAATACGCAGTACGCACAACGCTTGACGATGGCCCCCCCCGAGATCCACCAGCTCTTCCACAACCCGATCGCGGACCACTCCTTCTCGGCCGACCGCAAGCTGTTGGCTGTGGCCCGCGAGTCGGCCGTGGAGCTGTACGGCCGCGTGGGCAGTGCGTTCAAGATCAAGGACGAGCTCAACGGACACGACAAGACGGTGACGGGTGTGGACATTGCGGCCAACACGGGGCGCATCGTGACGTGTTCGCAGGGTGGGTGAAACGGACGAGCAAGATGGGACCCATGCTAACGACGACAGACCGCAACGCGATCGTGTGGGAGCCATCGCCGTCAGGGTACAAGCCAACGCTGGTGCTGCTGCGCATCAACCGTGCGGCCACGTTTGTGCGGTGGTCACCGTCCGAGGCCAAGTTTGCCGTCGGCTCGGGCGACCGGGTGATTGCGGTGTGCTACTTTGAGGAGGAAAACGACTGGTGGGTGTCCAAACACCTCAAGAAGCCCATCCGCAGCACCATTACGACTGTGGGCTGGCACCCCAACTCGGTCCTACTGGCCGCTGGCAGCACCGACGCCCGCGCTCGCGTCTTCTCGAGCTTCATCAAGGGCGTCGACAGCCGCCCGGAACCGAGTGCCTGGGGCGAACGGCTGCCCTTCAACACCGTCTGTGGTGAGTTCCTCAACAACTCGGCCGGCTGGGTCCACGCTGTCGCCTTCTCGCCCAGCGGTGACGCCCTTGCCTTTGCTGCCCACGACAGCAGCATCACCGTCGTCTACCCCAGCGCCCCCGACCAGCCGCCTCGTGCTGTCATCAGCATCCCCACCCAGCTGCTACCCTTTGCCAGCCTGCTGTGGAATGGCGAGGCTGAGATCATCGCTGCCGGCTACGACTGCGAGGCCTTTCGCTTCCGTGGTGACGTCGCCGGCTGGGCCCTCAGCGGCACCCTCGAGGCCAAGAGTCACGCTCCCGGTGCCGCTGACCGCGAGGAGTCTGCCCTCAACATGTTCCGCCAGATGGACCTCATGGGCAAGGCCAAGAACGATACCCAGCTCAAGACCGTCCACCAGAACACCATCACCACCATCCGTCCCTACGAGTCGTCTGGCGATGTCGTCTCCAAGTTTTCCTGTATGTCTTTTTCTAACGCTCTTTCTTGCTGCATTTGTCTCGTTGACTAACTTTCACAGCGAGCGGTGTCGACGGTCGCGTTGTCATCTGGCACACGTAGACTGCTGCTTAAATAGCTGCATCTCAATACACCTACACGTGTTCTCTGTGCTAACACCTTTTGCTCCCATTCGTGCTACGTAGTCTACTGATACCAACAGGACGCCGGACCGTTCTATCTGTGTGATCCCAGATCTCTAATCGTTTTCAATTTCCACCATTCCAGGACGCCTCAGCTGTTGCGCGTGTTGTGGATATCCAGCACGAGAATATCCGTGGCGCCAACCTTGACCAGATTGTCCATCACTGTGGCAATCTTCTTCTTCTCCACCATGGCACTGACAGCCACCCAGTCCGGCTCGTCTAGGGCCGTGATGGTTGGCGCACGCTTGCCTGGCGTGATTGTGGTCGCTTCGGATAGCTGGGCTCGCGGGATGTTGTACTGGCAGAGGACGAACTTCTGTGCCGTGATGACGCCGCTGATGCGCGAGGCGATTAGGTTGAGCAGCTCCGGGTTGCTCGGCGACTTGGACTTGATCAGGATGGCAGACGAGTCCACCACCGTGTCGATGGGCTTCAGGCCGGCCGCCTTCATGGTCTCTCCCGACTCTGTTCCCATTAGCACATGGTCAGGACCGACGCAGCGCAGAGGCCACACTCACCAACGAGATCGACGATGCCGTCAGCCACGCCGAGTGCACAGGCTGCCTCGACGCTGCCGCTCAGCTCAATGATCTTTGTGCGTAGCTTCCGGGGGCTCATGGCGGCGTCGGTGTTGGCCAGCCCGTCTTGCTCCTGCTCGAGGCGGCCAAAGTACTCCTCGGCCAGGTGGACGAAGCTGGTGCCAATGTTCTTGCCGATGAGGTCGCGCGGCTCGACGTAGCTGCCCTTTTCCGGCACCTGCACCTGCAGCTTGCAGCTGCCAAAGCCCAGCTCCAGCACAGTCTCGCAGCCGCACGCCTTGGCCGTCGTCGGCGCCGCGCCACCAGCGGCAATGGCGGAGGCGACGTCGGCGCTCACCACGGCTGACTCTCTCCGCGCCCGGGTCATGGCGCGCACGCCGGCATCGTGTTCCTTGACCTGGTCGAGGCCGGTGATGCCAAGGTCGACCTGGCCCTCACCGACAAACGTGGGGATGTCGGCAGCAGGGAGGAAGACGAGGGCGATCTGCAGGTTCTTCACCAGGGCAATGTCCAGTCGGTTTTCGCGCTTGAACTGGATGTCGGCGCCCCGGAGCAGGTCCAGAGCCGACTGTTGCAGGCGGCCCTCTAGAACGGCAGCGGTCAGTCAATTGGCCACGGCAGCCTCGGCCTCGGAGCATGGGGACACACGCACTCTTGGGGATCGCAAATAGAAGACGACCGTCCAGGCTATGCCCTCAGTGTCAGCCAAGGAGCAGGGGATGGCAGAAAAGAAGGCCGGGGACTCACTTGTTGACCAAATCCATTGCCTCGTGCTTGGTGCCGGCGAATAGAAGGTGGAGTGAGGCAATTGAAGCCTGAAGCGCTTCACGATCGTAGAGTATGGAAGAAGAAAGGCGGGGTCAATAGGCAGAGATCAGTGCGCCAGGCGGTCGGGGAAGGCGCAATGACAGGGAAGGGACAATGCAGCAATGATCTAAAGTCTGGCGCAATGCGAAATGCGAAATGCGAGGAAGGAAAATAGTCGTTGCTTTGTTCGTCGTCCCGTTTGGCTTGCTTTTCTGAGTCAACTTTTTTTTCGCCATTCTCCAATTCTGCATCCTAGATCGGACTTGCCTAATCGTAACGCGTACGTCGTATTGGCTGCCGCTCTTTGGTTCCTGCCCTTATTCTAGAATGCGGTAAGCCTGCACGAACCAGTAGCAGCGCTCCGTAAAAGGGGCTGGCGACGTCACTGGGCCCACACGTGCCTTGTCAGACGCGGCTTCCCCTAATGTTACCTGCTCGTTTTATCGAGGACAGCATTTCCCGGCCGATCATTGCGATGCGGAACCGACTTTCCCTTTCTATTTCTTCCAGATTTTTATTCTTTTCTCTCTCCTTGTGCCTTCTTCCACGCGCACCGACGACACACAGCACAGAGAGTCTCTTCTAAGCATGCCCATTTGCTGCGCTTGATACGCTGGGTAAGGACACAATTGCCTTTTTGGGCGCACTGCGGAGACGTGAAGGAAGTGCGATAGAACAGGAGAACAGATGGGATGCACACCGGGCTGCCACACGCGAAGTGAAAATGGGTGAGGAAAGAAGATGGCGGGAAGACAGAGAGGCCATGGGACAGCAGACCAAATGCAATTGGCAGTCCCGAGGACCGACTGGACTCGCCTCTTGATGCCACGGATGCCAGCTGTTTTGCTCCTGCATCCCTCTTCCTCACCGTCTTCTCTTCCTCACCGATGTCGGACGAGCATGAAGGACGACAGAAAACACGACCGGCAGCGCTCCACGGGCGTATTTGAAGCTCATGCTGACGTTCATGGCGCAGACGTTAACCGCCCAAGGTGGCCACGCGACGTTCAGCCTTGCGACTACTCGGACGACGACGACATTGGACACATCAAAGACAGCCTATACAGACGAGAGCCTTTCCAACTTCACGATACCACCATGGCGACCTGGGTGGGCCAGCCGGCCATCAAGGGCAGCTCGGAGACGATGCGCATGATGCTGTTGACCTGTGCAAGCATTGGCATAGCGTACGTGGATATTTGAGCGCCCTCCTGTTTTTCTCGTATGCTCATCCAACTCACAATTCTGCATGGAATCAGGTTCACTTGGGGCGTTGAGATGACGTGTACGTACTTCCACGACCGCAGTACATGCCCTCCTCTGGCTTCTGGCTGACGCGCATCGCGACAGATTGTACTCCTTACATGTTGTCTCTCGGGCTCACCAAGGGCCAGGCTTCGTTTGTGTGGCTCGCCGGCCCAATCTCGGGCATGATCGTCCAGCCTGTTGTCGGCGTGATCTCAGACCAATGGACGGGCAAATGGGGCCGTCGCCGGCCTTTTATCGTCGTCGGCAACATCCTTGTCGTCGGCGCTTTGCTGACGCTGGGATTCACCCGTGAGATTGTCACTGCCGTCCTCGGGGACGACGGCTTCGCCCTCGGCCAGGGAACCACGGCGCCCATACCACACCGGAAGATCGTCATCACGCTGGCCGTGCTTGCGCTGTACGTGGTCGACTTTGCCATCAATGCGGCCATGTCGTGCGTGCGTAGCCTCGTGGTCGACACGTTGCCCATCGAGAAGCAGCAGGAGGGCTCGGCGTGGTCCAGTCGGATGGCCTCGTTTGGCCACCTGGTCGGCTACGGTGCCGGTGCGGTCGATCTTGTGGCAGCTCTGGGGCCAACGTTGGGCGACACCCAGTTCAAGCAGCTTACTGTCATTGCGGCGGCCAGCATCGTCTGCACCTCGGCCGTCACCTGCTGGGCCGTCACCGAGCGGGTGATGCTGCCGTCTGTGCATAGTCATAGCCACGATCTGTCGGACCTGGGCGGGCTGAGCAGGCTGATCAAGGTGTTCCGGCAGATCTGGTCGACGCTGCTGACACTGCCTCCGCGCATGCAGGCCATCTGCTGGGCTGTTTTCTGGGGCTGGATCGGCTGGTTCCCGTTTATGATCTACAGCAGTACTTGGGTGGGCGAGACATACTTCCGGTACGACGTGCCCACGGCGGCGAGGGCCACGAACGATGCTCTTGGTGACATGGGACGCATCGGCAGCTACGCTCTGACGGCCTACTCCAGCGTCACGGTCTTGGCCGCGGCGATTCTACCACTCCTGGTGCGCAGCCCGTTTGACGAGAACTTTACTCCCCGTCCGCCGAAGAGCATTGCGCGGTTTGCCGGCTTCATGGAGAAGTCGCGGCCGGACCTGCTCAACGCCTGGACCTGTGGCCATGTGGTCTTTGCGTTTGTCATGTTCATGACTCCATTCGCCATGAGTTTCCGGGTTGCCACGCTCCTGGTGTCGCTGTGTGGCATTCCGTGGACTGTGGTCACGTGGGCGCCCGCAGCCTTTCTGGGCATAGAGGTCAACAGGCTCACCAATAGCCGTGGCAGTGCTTCCCATCGGCGGCTGCCCGGCAACGGAGACCTGGGCAAGCTGGAGCATGGGCTGTCCAAGGAGGAAAGCGCCGAGGCATCGTCGGGTGAGCTGAGCGGCATCTACTTTGGCATCCTCAACATGTATACGACTGTTCCGCAGTTTCTGGGCAACATGATCAGCACCATGGTGTTTGCCGTGTTGGAGCCTGGCAAGAGTCCGGAGCTGGCCAAGGATGCGCATCCGTCGGAGCACCACAGCACAGACGGGCCCAATGCCATTGCGGTCATCTTCTTTATCGGGGCCTTCTTTGCTCTTATCTCAGCACGCGCCACGCGCCGGCTGAAAGTCGAGTGATTGTGAGGGTTGGCTCTTTTTTGATTTCTTTTGTCTTGTCTTTTTTCCGTACCCGGGACTTTTCTTTTGTTTAGGCGTTTTGGCATCAGGATCGGCCAGCATATATACATTCCTGTCACGGTGCTCTCGTCGTGCCGCAAGGCAGGGAAAGGATAGATAAAGATTTGCTCTGGAGCGGATACGTATAGGCTAGCTTTACGGAGACGGTAGTCCAGTCCTAGGAGATGTTAGATTACGTAACCGAGCAGCTCAACTATATAAATGCGATTAATACTATGTAGCCAACTTCCATCCTTCCAGAGGATGACATAACCTATCACTAAGCAGCAAAAGCAACGCGAGAAGTATGGTTCATTAGTGACAGTTGTAAGTGGCAACAGGACAGAAACGCAGTGCTCATGAACAGGAAGACGAGCTCAACTCTAGTCTTGGGGTGTCGCCAGGATTGGTTGAGTGTTTTCGAGGTCGATTTCACTCTCACTCTCACTCTCACTCTCGCTGTCTCTCCCCTCTTCCCCCCCCTCTTCCCCCCTCTTCCCCCCTCAGCCCCCCCTCTTCCCTCTTCACCAGTCAATAAACCGGTCTGGACTCCTGCCACCGTCGATGCAGCGCTGACTGTTTGTTGCCGTCCGGGCCTTCCTGTCGTGTGGGCGGAGGTGGATTTGGTCTTGCCGTTGACGCGTTTTGGGTTCCGTTTCCTTGGTTTCCTTGGTTTCCTCGCTCCGCTCGCTCTCGCTCAACCCGTGCGACCCGTTCCCGGACGCTCCCTCCGTCGGGTCCGGTCGAGACGCCGCTGCGACGTCGCCGTGCGTTCCGCTCAAAGAAGCTGCCACCGCCGACACCGTCCTCCTCGCCGGCCGTGCTGACGGGTCCGATCCATTCCCAGGCGCGGCCAATCTCGCCGTTGCGGCTCTCGCGCTGACCCGCGCGCACGTTGCTATTCTGCTCCACGACAGCCCGCACTGGCTGCCAGATGCGCTCGCGGGCTTTCAGCGCGTGGGTCGACCGCAGCACGTCGTCGCGCAGCTGTGGCAGAAACAGAAACGGGTCCGGCCGCAGGCCGTCCGCCTCCTTGTCGGCCTCGTCCTCGTACAGCTCCTTCTGAGCGGCCAGACGCGCGAGCGCGAGATCGACCAGCGCCGGCACGCGGGCCAGCATCGCCCGCCGCGCCCGGAAACGCGCCCGCACGTACAGCAGGGCCAGCACGGCCAGCACTAGAACTGAAAGAGGGAGTCGATATCGGGCGACGCTGAGCCGGATGGACCGGCGGACGGCACAGCGGAGTGGAAGGCGAGCGAGCGAGGTGGACGATAGGCGGGCGTCTGAAACGGCTCCGGAATCGGGGGCTCTATCGGTCCAGCAGGGTAGCTGGTTAGTGTTTCTAGTCAGACCACGTACAACCAAACGGAACAGCCAGGACTCACATGTAGGCCGGTTCCACCTCGACCTCGTCGCGCGTCTCAATCTCGCCAATCGCCGCCGTCCAGAGGTCGTCAAACTCGTCGGAGCTCATCTTCTTGCTGCGCTTGTTGGCGATCACCCGCTTGAGCACCGGCACGTCCATGGCCGGCGAAGCTGCCACGATGCCGTCGTCGTCCACGAAATCGCCGCACTCCCATTGTGCGCGTCGGTTGCGCAGCTCCTCGACCGCCTTGTCGGCCACGGCCTTGACCCGTCGCGCTCGCTCGCCGTCTGGTTCGCACGTGGGCGGCAGCGGCACCAGGCCGCCCAGCGACAGCGCGTGTGGCTTCAGCAGATAGCCGCTCTCGCAGCGCACCGAAAAGTCCGAGTAGCAGAACGCGTGGGCCGGACAGAGCTCGCACTGCGGCTCGACCAGCACGCTCAGCCCGGACGGCATCTCCACCGTGGCTACAATCTCGCGCATCCGCTCTGGCAGGTGGTCCAGCAACCAGTCCATCTGCTCCGTCAGCAGTGGCACCACCGACCGTCCCAGCCCGCAGTAGCCGACCGCCATCTTCTCCTGCCGGTACCAGGCCCCATAGGCCCCCAGCAGTGTCAGAAGCAGCACCCACAGCGGCGTGACCAGGGCTGATCGCACGCTGCGTCGTCTCGACGCGGTCGCTGCTGCTGCCGGTTCTCGCTTGCGGCCGACGCGCCGCCCGTTGGCCGCGTTGCGCTCACGCAGAGCCGCTTCTTCCTGGGCCAGCTCCAGCTGTGCCTCGGGCGTAAATTCCTCGCCCGGCTCCAGGACATCCTCGTCGTCGTCTTCGTCCGACGCGGGCGTCGGCGATGTGGGGTTCACGAGCGTAAAGGAAGACGAGGCGGACGCAGAAAAGGCCGTGTCTGCAGTGCGTCGACGCGCATAGGCTGACTCTGGCATGGCCGTGCCGGTGGACAAGCGCTTCTCTGCGCCGACAGCCGTCCTCCGGCGCGGCGTGCGGGCTGCTGCTGCTGCGGCCGACGCTGCCGCCAGCGGCGAGCTGCCGCTCTGGAACGGGTTGTCGTCAGTAAAGGGCACGTCCTCGTCGGTCGAGCTCTGCGGCACGTGGTGGCTCCGGACGCTGCTGCGGGGTGGCTGAGGCATCCACGATGGCACTGGCAGCGGCACCAGCTCCAAGCGAGGCGGCAGCACCGGCTCCTCCTCTTCGGTGGGCTCGAGCTTGATCTGCGGCGTCCGAGTCCGCGTCTGGCGCGATGACGACTGCGGCCGCAGCAGTGTGCGCGAAACGGCAGCTGCATCCACATCCGGGCCGGTGTCCGTGTCCGATGCCGTTGGCAGGTGTGCGGGCATCGGTGGGGGCGCCGGCTGATAGCTGGCAGATCGGGACTGACGCTTCCGCGGACTCGTCCGGCGCTGACGGCGATAGTTTGCGTCTTCCTCGTCCTCGTCGTGTCCGCTGTCCAGGTGCCGTGGCGTCGTAGCCTCTCGCTTCACCGGGCTGTGCGTCGCTGCTCGGCCGGTTCGCCTCTTTCGCTCTGTTGGAGGATCATCAAAACCGTCGGCCGTGCTGTGGCTCTGGCCGCCCTGCGTCGCGTCGATGATACCCATGCTGGATCGTTTGGCCCGCGCACGGCGAGCCAGGATCTTGCTCGCCTGCGTCGCCACGTGACTGTTGAACAGCTCAACCAGGTCTGGCTTCTTCGCGTTGGACGCATACGACACGTTGTACGTCACCAGGATCGACCGCAGACGGGGGTTCGTCAGCGTCATCGGGTCAAAGCCCGGCTGGAGATAGTCGACCTCCGAGTCCGACATGATGGGCTGTGGGGGAAGACGCTGTCTGCAGCGAAAATTGCAATGGAATGCTGCCAACGACGGCGGATGGGTAGATAAGGTAGACAGCAAAAGGGCCAAATGGAAAGAGGGGAAGAAAACAGGGAAAGGACCCGGCCGTCGGAAAGTCGACGATCGCGTTGCGCGACAGGAGAGATCTCTTCTGTCAGCCTATCTTTGGATCGTTGTCTCGTGCAAGATGACAACCTGTTGTGGTCTGGAAAAGAGGGTGCTTTTGGCTTTGTTGTTACGTTTTCAGCGAACTAGCATCCCTGTTGTCAGTGGCAACAACTGCTTGACTAGCGGGGAGCCAAGGCACACTCGGATGAGTCAGTGCTGTAGGCGGCCATGGTGAGAGCACGTGATTTTTCTCACCGCCTACTGTCAGAATACGGCTTAAACGTGGAGTCATGCTCGCACTGACGACCGAGCGGCGCCTGGCAGTCAGATAAACGTCCGGTAATACAAGAGCTCGTACGCGTAGCAGTGCAGCAGCAGATCCAATCATCCGTTATGTGTATTAGCAGATTTGATAGAGCAACATGGCCTGTCCTAGGTCGCTCTACAACCGATGGTGTAAAGGATTTGAGAGGAGAAGTTGAACAGAACAAAATACACGTAAAACATGTTATTTATAAGAAAGCAGAAATAGTTAGTATAATGTGCTAAGAGTATTCATAACAGTCACATTCTATTCTTCTACAAATACAAAGAAACATTAATTACCCTGGTTTTGTCTTTTTTTTCGAATCGAATCGTCGTCCAAAAACTGATAGAAGGCTTAGTAATCAGTGTTGTGTTAGTAGTAAGTGGGGCAGAGCTGAGGACAACACGTCTGCCTAAACTATTCTACTCAAGCTCTCAATCTACAGACCTACATAACAAAGGCCTCACTCAGCTTTACCCAACCTTTCGCCATGCCACCGAGCTACGAGGAGCTTCTGCGCCGGGCCGAGGCAGCTGAGGTACGTACAAAGCAGGAAAAGGCACTCGCCGAAGCGGCCAAGACACGCGCTGAGCTTGAAAAGGCACTCGCTGAAGCGGCCAAGACACGCGCTGAGCAGGAAAAGGCACTCGCTGAAGCGGCCAAGACACTCGCTGAGCAGGAAAAGGCACTCACCAAAGCGGCCAACGAACGCGCAGAGCAGGAAAAGGCACTCACCAAAGCGGCCAACGAACGCGCAGAGCAGGAAAAGGCACGCGCTGAAGCGGCGAAGACACTCGCTGAGCAGGAAAAGGCACGCGCAGACAAGGAAAAGGAACGTGCAGATCTACAAGAGCAGCGCGAGCAACCGTCTTGCTTCGTCGACTACGTGCGCAACACGGAGGAGATCTTATTCCGAACCTTTCACATCGAACCGGCAGTGATTACAGCATCCAAGACGGCAGGGTCGGCCAACACGACAACCAGCGTTAGTGGCAAGTTTTATCCCAAGCGTCTGCGGCCGTGGGACTTTAACAGCGTCCAGCCGGCCTTGTTCCAGACGCTGGCTGCCACGTTTGGCAACGAACCACTGTTTCCCGCACTGACGGACGTCGTGGGAGTCGGCCGCGACATGAGCCCCGGGCCTGCTGACGAACAGGACTTGCGGCCGTTTATCCGCACCGCCATCGAAAAGCCAGCCGCGCGTGTTTTGACCGAGTATCTTAGGCGGTTGCGAAACGGACAGGGACAAGAGCAGGAAGACGTCCCACAGTATAAAAAAATCAGCTTCCAAAACAACGCCTTTGGACTCAGCCTTGGCGAGGAAGACCTGCTACCGGCAGAGAGACGAGGAGACGAGGCCCCGGCAACAAAGAAGCGGCGATCGCCCACCAAAACAATTGGCATTCCAGACCGCTGGTGCGTAGGCTACAACCAGGACGAAAGTCTTGTCCATGTACTCGTCGGCGAGTACAAGGCTGCGCACAAACTACCTGTCCAAAAACTCTGCACCGTCCTCTCCAGGCCACCAAAGGAAGACTTCTTCATCCAAGCAGTACGGCAGATAGGAAAGGGGTCTGGCACAGAGTCCGATATCGTGGCTGCTTCCCTACCGGCCAACGTATCGCGTACTACACCAACCGTTAACGAAGAGCAAGAGTTGGAAACCGAAGACATCTTTGTTGCCCGCGTTATCTGTCAGGCCTACCATTACATGATCTCTTCAGGCCTCGAATTCGGATATGTGGCGTCGGGTGACGGCCTGATCTTCCTCCGTGTTCTCGAAAACGACCCCCGAACTTTGTACTACTTCTGGTCCGTATTTCCCGTCTCGTCTGTCCCAGAACAGACAACGCACCAGGCTGGGAACGTGGCCGCCATCGTCCGAGAGCCGCACCAGACGGCTTTAGCATACCTTGCCAGCCTTTGTATGCTAGCTATAAAGTCGGTTACAAGACCCATGTCTTGGATAGATGCTCGCGAAAAAGACCTTAAAAGATGGCCAATACCATATGACGAGGTACTGCCTATCTTGAGAATAGTTCTCGTACCAGCAGTACTAGATCCACCCAACAAGGACAAGGACTCTGGCAAAGACAACGGCCGCGGCGGTAACGGTGGTAAAGGTTCTTACGGCGGGAAGAAAAAACGGCCGCGCTCCTCGCATGGCTCCAACCCCTCGCAGTCCTCTTCTACCCCAGGCAGCAGGAAAACGGCAGGAACACGCTTTACGGTCGAGCTGCCAACGCTGCCCTACTGCACCCAGGCATGCCTGCGCGGCCTCTGTATCGGTGCACCTCTCGACAATCGCTGTCCCAACGTGGCACTACACCGTGCCGCAAGGTCGCAGCAGTCGCAGCATGACGGCCACCCGCTCACGGCCGCACAGGTGCGTGGACGCATCGTGGCCCAGCTCGCCGAGAACATGGACAAGGACTGCGAATGCTTCGAGAAGTGGGGATTCTTTGGTGCCTACGGCGTCCTCTTCAAGCTCACCGTTACCGGCTACGGCTACACCTTTGTTGCCAAGGGCGTCCAGGCTCCCCACCGCTACGTTCTCGAGGGCGAGGCGGACGTCTACACGGCCATGGCGGCCTTTCAAGGCCGCCTGATCCCCGTGTTTCTTGGGCTTGTCGACCTCGAACGGCCGCTGCCGCTGCACAGCCTCGCCCGCGTGCCACACCTGATGCTGCTGTCGTATGCCGGGCCACCGCTGCCGCACGACATGGAGTGGGAGCCCGAGGCGAACCGCACGACGGCCGAGCTCAGAGCTGCCGGCCTGTACAACGAGGATGTGCGTCCGGCCAATCTGACCTGGAACGAAGAGGCCGGCCGGATGATGCAGCTCGACTTTGACCAGGCTATTGTGCGGTTGCCGCTCGTGGCGAAACGGGAGCTGAACACCACCCACGATGGCGAATTCCCGGCCGCGAAGCGTATGCGGCATTATGAACCAATCATGGGCTAGACAGCCTGGGAGAGGAGCAGGGTTTATGACAAAGATTGGATGGACTTCTGCGGAAGTATATGCGGGCATTAGTTACGGTGCCTTAGGATTAGTAACTTACATGACTTTTTGATTCCCCACTATTATTTTATAATTTTTAGTGTTTTAGATTTATTCCTTGGGTATTGATCGCAATTTAGACACCCATTTGCGCCAACCATAAATACAACGAGTCGTCCATCTGATTCCTGCCTGTCTCCGTTTCCAACCTCCTATTCAATGTCCACCTTGCGCACCTCGGTCCAGCCCTTTTCCACGATCGGCACGTTCACGATCAGCAGTCCGTTCTCCATGCGGGCAGCAATGTTGCTCGCGTCGACGTCTTCGCGGGCCGTCTGTTCTGCAGCTCCCGTCGCCGCCGTAGCGTCCGACCCGTTGCTCGAACCGGCCGCCGCAGCCCCCGAAGCCGGATAGGGCGGCGGCTTGTCCGAGAAAGGCGGCAGGCGTACCTCCCGGTGGAAGAAGCCGACGCGTCGCTCTGCGTTGACCAGGCTCTGCTGGAAGGCCTCGTCGCCCGGCCGGTAGATGACGCCCGCAATCGACAGCGTCTTCCGGTCCGCATCCCAGTGCACACCCACGTCCTCCTTCTTGGCGCCCGGGAGGGCCACGTGCAGCACCCAGCCGTTGTCGCCGTGGAAGAGATCCACCGGCGGCGAAAAGGCCTCGGGCTCGACTGCTGTCTGGTCGTCGTTGCCGCTGGCAGCACCGTTGTTGACGTTGTTATGGTCGTTCGCTCCACCAAAGTAGGAGCGCAGGTTGCGGGCCAGCGGATGGCCGGCAAACGCCTGCAAGAGCGGTGCCAGAGCAGGCGGGAGTGTGAAGCCGTTGCCAGCCGGATCCCGGGCACCACCGCGGCCTTGGGCAAAGTCAAAGGGAAAGCCAAACGGAGCACCACCCATGCTGCCACGGCCGCCGCGTCCACCCGGACCACCTGAACCACCTGGACCACCAGGGCCACCAAGGCCACCAGGGCTACCAGGGCCACCAAAGTGATTGTGCCGGAAGAAGGGGCCACCAGGACCGAACCCAGCCGCGTAAAAGTCGCCGCGAGGGTCACGGTCGTGAGGACCATGACCAAAGGCACCGAATCCAAAGCCACCAGGTCCACCGGGTCCACCAAATCCACCTGGGACACCGTGACGACCGCGGCCACCGTGACCACGGCCACCACGACGACGGTGGCGACCATGTCCGGGAGCGTTCTTCGGCTCGCCGTTGCGTGCATCGGCAGCGGTGGCACCAGCAGTGGCCGACGCCGTAGCGCCAGCGCCGTGGGCCTCCGAGGCCGCCTCGCGCACCGTAGTCGTGCTGGGGGTGTTCTGGCCATCGACCGTGCTAATGTCCTCCTCCTCGGGATCGCTGTTGCCTGACGTCGAGGACGAGTCCGACTCGTTGCCCGAGAGGTCCCGCTTCTCGTCGGCCGCGTACTCCTCGCCACGACGGCCCGAGTGCGAATGGCTGTGGCCATGGCCGTGATGGCCGTGATGGCCGTGCCGGCCACCGGCGCGACGGTCGCTGTCGTAGACGTCGCCGTAGTCTGACATGTTGTGGCGATCGAAGCCGCGCGGTCCATGAGGCCCAAACCCGCCGAGATGCTCGTCGTGATGGCGGCCACCGTGACGACGGCCGCCGTGCCAGTCACCGGACCAGGCACCGCCACCGTGGGGACCCCAAGGGCCAGTCATCATCCAGTCAGAGCCCCAGGGACCGCGACCCCATGCATCCTCGTCGACAGAGCCGGGACCACCACGAGGACCACGGCGGCCGTGGCAGCCGTTACGGCCGTGCGGGCCAGGAGGGGGTGGAGGGCCCTGTGGGCCAGGAGGCGGAGGAGGGGCATCGTGGGGACCCGGAGGAGGAGGAGGACGGAAGGCCAGCGGAGGGCCGTCCGGACGGGGAAGGCCAGACTGGTTGTTGAACGGATGAGGTGGCGGCGGCGGCGGCGGACCGTCGTTGCCGGCATGGTCAATGCCCTCGCCAGGACCACTGACGGCAGTCCAGAAGGAAGACTGGGACGGAGGATGGTTCCAGGCCATGATTGCTGGATGCAGAAGTCGAAGAATGTGTGATGGGCAGAAGAGAGAGAGAAGACGGTATGGGAACGGAGATGGATCGAAAGTATCGCAATCGGAAGAGAGACGGGGGTAGCTCGCAACTTATATAGACGGCGGCGATCAGGCAGCGAACGGCATCCTCTTGCGTGTCTGTCGGACAGAGCTGTCGCCACTCTGGCATCCCGTCGATAAGGCTGTGACGGCGGGCCCGTTGTAGACTTTCGCCCGGGCATTATGGCCAAGAGACTTCAGGCAGCCAGCTTAGCAAGCGGGCCTAGGCTTACGACTTACGTCACAGAAGACAGACGCCTACTCGCCGTCGCTCCTGCCACATTTGGGCTGTACGGTCCCTTCTTTTTTCTTAGTTTCGCCTTTTCGCCTTTTCCTGCTTTCTTCTCTCTTCCCTCTCTTCTCTCTTCCCTCTCTTCTTTCTTCCCTCTCTTCTTTCTTCCCTCTCTTCTTTCTTCTTTTTTCCATTTCTATTAGGCAGCGTGCCCTGCTCTCCATCCGCCTCCCCCCCCTCCTCCCCCCCAGGCCACGCGTTCGTTGGGCACGCGTGGCCTGGGCACTGCCCTGCCAGCCCAGCTGATGGCGTAACTGGCTGGGCTCCCTCGCCCTAGCCGCCTTATACTGGGGAACTTTTGGGTCTTGCTCGGCACAAGTTGCAGGGGCCAGTGGCACAGCCTTGGCGCCACTGTGTCCCGCATTTTAGCAGTTGGCTGCCTCCAGACTCACTGTAACCGGGAAATAACTTCTCTCCGAAGCTGTCCCCGCAAAACGCTACAGGTTACACTTTATGACAGGGTAGATTCAAAAACATCATTCGTCCTGTTCAATAACAGAGGAGCCACGTCCGTCAAATGCTAAAACTCCGTCTGCCTCCTCACCTTACAGGAACGCCTGCTATCTATCGCTCCAGATATCCTCCCATAGTTTTTGCTCAATCGTTTTTTTCCATCAGAGAATATCTGGAGATGCCCCTTCTGCTGCTGTTCTCCGCCTCCACCATCTGTAGCTCCTCTCAAGATGCCCCTTCTGCCAGCTGCAGCTTCTTCTCCGCCTCTTCCGCCCTTCTGGTCGCTTCTGCTAGCTCCTGCTGAAGCTGCTTGATGTAGTCGATCGCCATCTCCACCGTGCTAGCTTTGCTGTTGGGCCCGCTATCGCCACCACCAGTGCCGCCATTGCTGCCGTTGGCCCCCTTGGCCGCCTTGCTATCATTATCCCCATCGTCACTCCCCTTGCCCTCCTTGAGCGGCGGCCGTGGCAGCAGGCCGGCGATCTCTTGAAGCGCCATGTTGATTCGGTTCCGTCGACCCTGCTCGGCAATCTTGTGCGACGTCCGCTTCGACGTCAGATTCGTTGACAGCTCGCTCGGGTACGACACGCCCGGCACCATGTTGCCCTCCAGAATGTTCTGGTAGTTGGACTTTGTCGTCAGAAGCCGTGATGCCTGGTCCTCCGTTACCGACACGCCCCCCGGAAGCAGCGGCTTGATGTTGGGCGAGATCCGAGGCCGCAGGGCGGGGGACACCTGGATCGAGCTGACGCTGCCTCGCTTCTTCGAGCCCCTGGGCAGCAACTGCGGTGTCCGGCGTTGTGCTTGGGCCGACAAGACCGGCGTCGTCCCGGCCATGGACGTGCCTGCATGGCCGCCAGGCAGCAGCTGGGGGCTCTGACTGGCCGACACACACGCAGAGATGGAGCCTGCCGACTTTGTAAATGCAGGCGACGGCAGGTGCTGGAAGTTGGACGTCGGAGCTGAGACCGCATCGAGAGATGGCGATGCCGTTGTCTGGATGATTGGCGTGTTGTGTATGCTGGGTGGCAGTGCTCGTGGCTTCTGGAAGTTCATACTAAGCGACTCTGGCAGCTCGAAGCTCTCAATGTGCTCGTTGACTGCAGACGACGTCGCCGCACTGCCGCCAAGATTGCCACTGCCGGGAATGTCCTGACTGCTCCCTACGCAATCCGATGTCGCCTTGTGCGCCGTCTGCTGGGGTGATGCCAGTCTCATGAGCGATGCAGGCGTTGCGGGTGAGGGGAAGCCGCTTGGCATGGAGACGGCCGCGATGGATGTCGTGATCGGGGCACCAGACGACGTGGCTAGCATATGGCTTGGCACGGCCTGATGCGGGTGGAGGTAGGGCGACGGCCTTGCAGACCGGGACTGTGGTATCGGAGGAGGCGGCATATCTGTCAGGGTCTCGGGCGAGACAGAGTCGTTCTCCGAGTCTGTCGCCCCCGTGGACGACGACGAATGGCCGAGCTGCAAGGCCGCAGACGTGAGATGCAGATGCTGCGAGAAGCGATGGCTCTGCTGTGGGATGACCGGAGACGACAGTGCCTCGTTCTCCAGGGACTCGGCCAGCTGGTCGAGGACCTGGGCGTTGATCACCGGCGTCGTCGATGTCTTCTTCCGCTGCGGTTTTGTGATGGGCGACTGGCGTACGTTGGCTTTTCTCGACTTGGTCGCATTGTTCTTCCTCGCTTTCTTCGCCAAGTCGCCAGCGGCAGAGGCTGGGCCCGGCGCAGGCAGCGGCTCCAGGTCCATGTCAATCGGGGACGTGTCTGCCGTAGAGAGGCGAGGATCAAAGACCAATGCATGGTCTGCCTGGGCGTGCAGGGCCGGTGATGTGAGGGGGCTGAAGTATGCGCCAGGCATGGTGAACTGGCTGTCGGTGGGGAATTGCGTCTCCAGCGGCGTCACGGCAGGCGATACGAGGGGAGAGAAAGACATCTGCGGATATTAGCCTACTACAAATCAAACGAGACCGACAAGGATGGTCTACCCACATCTTGCTGCTCTTTCAGGTGCTGGTACCGCTCGTAGATGGCCTGCTGCTGGTGCATCTGCTTCTGGTGGTGTTGTTCCGGGCTAGCAAAAAAACGGTTGCCTGCCTGCAGCTCCAGGCTCTGCGGCGTCGGCGGCACGATCTGGTTGTGCGTAAAGAAGACGACGTTCTGCTCTTCGATCTGCCGCTGCTGCTGCTGCATGCGCTGCTGCTGCAGAAACTGGATCTGGGCATCGATCTCGGAGATGGCTTCCGTCGGCGTCGGCGGCGGCATCATGGCGGCGGGGATCGACGAGTGTGTCACTGTGCCGGACACGGCGGGTGGCATGGAGATGTGGAGGCTGCCAGGGCCGTTCGACGGCTGCGCGAGCATGGCGGATGCATGTTCGGCGCCAGCCATGTGGGTGTCCAGATCCTTGGACTGCGACATCATGTGTTGGCCGTGGCCGTTTGCGTTTTGGAATTCGGGAAAGTCAAACTGCAGGCTGTCGTTTAGACTGTTCATGCCGTTCATGCCGCTCATGCCGTTCATGTCGAGGAATTGCTGGAAGTCTTCGTCCGGTCCGGCGTGTAGCCCATGGCCCTGGCCATTCCAACCCGTGGAGTCCATCTTGACTCGATCTCGAGGTACTGGGAGGGTCCGGTAGCGAATGCGATCGCCGTCAGGGGGCGTGTCCACGAATATGCGACCGATGTCCGGCTGGCGGTAGCAGGAAGGAGATTCGCAAATCAGACTCGAGGTGAGACAAGGACGTTTGGCCCAGTCACATTAAATCGCACCGCCACAGGCCTGATCGTCTTCCCTGCTTCGACTTATTGCTCTGTGTATGCTGTCTAAAGTGACATCATTTTTGGTGCTGCAGGCCGTGTGCTTTGCAGCAAGAAAGTGTGTTTTTGGCCGTCTTTGTTTAGGACGACTTCCTGCTGGCGGGAGAAGAGAACGGCTTACTTTGCAATAGACGTGCTCCAGAAGCCCGAGAGGGAGGCAGGTACGGAGTACGGAGAACTGGAAAAAGCTGGTGGCGGTTGAGGAAGGTGGGGTTCTGCAACCTCAGGTGGACCGTTCTTTTACGCGGCGCTAATATGTAGACAGCCTGTGCGCTATGGCCATAATGGGTGAGCTTGTTCCTATCTGAGTTAGGCCATGGTGGGGGGGGCAGAATCGAAGATTTCTCAGTTTCTGAAATTGTTACTCCGTAGATACTCGATGCTCGGAAAGAATCGATCTCACAAGCCTGCGGTTTCTCACCGTTTTCGGAGCGCCAGAAGCTAACGAGGACTGTCTGTTGTAAGTAGAATGCCCCGATTGGCAACTGCCACAGGCCGAAAACGACTGGCTAACAGCATTTAGAGGACGGTTCGAATCAGGTGTTGTTGATAGCGCATTCGGCGTGTTGCCTCTCGCAAGGTAGCATCCGCTCCCTCATATTCGTCTCGTCCTGTTCTGCTGCCTTCCGCATGCTGTCTTCTTTCCGGGGCAGCTCCTGCTCCAGACCTTTGGCCCACATAATAATCCCTATCCCCCCACTCGCCTGTTTTTATTATTACGAAAAAAAATCTTCTGCAACCGAGCTAAGATCTGTTGCCTGTCTCGGCCCCGGCTCCTCTACAGTTCTCGCTGGTTTTCTTGGCTGTTTCTGCGGGTATTACAACGAACTGTCTGGGTGGCTATACTCCGTAGGTGCTGGACTTACACCAGCCACTGAAGTTGGGATGTGCGGCCTCCACTCAGACAGTAGTCCTGATAACCGATATGGTGCGTGTCGACAAATAGAAAAAGTTGCAGGACTGGCAGCACAGCTGAATTGTGATCCAATCTGTGTGCTGATTTGCCCAAGAAATGGCGGGTGAATGCAGTGCAGGGCTGGCTCTTTGAGAGGCTAGACCCATAAAGTGAACTGAGGCGCTATTATGCATTCGTGCATGAACATCAAAGCACGGTGGATCCAAGCCTTTGGAAGGGTCCCGGCCCGTGGCAGCACGCACAGGCAGCGGGGTGTGTCCTATGGCACACAAATACGGTCCTGACTGAGGATTGAAACGAGATTATCGAGTAAGGTCTCGAGTAGAAAAGCGAATGAAACTTGTGGAAGTGAGGAGGAAGTGAGTAATCGGCTCTGAAATTTACGTCTCTCGGAAAAACAATCTGCCTAATTCCGTCTCTCTTATTAAGCAATTAGCTTTCCGTTTGCTAACCTGGGGTTATGTGTTGAACTCTGAATTAGTTATATATAACCTAGCCACTACATTAATACCGTGTCTGACGGATTTTGAAGCTGTTTCCAGGATAAGGGAGAAGAAGCAGACAAGGTCGGGAAGTTTCCGATCGTCGGCAAGCGCAAAACAACGCGTCGGACGAGTCTACCAACTCGAATTCGTCTGCTAAATCGTATCCAAGCTCGTCGGGTCTGACGGCGGCAACTTCCATCACAAGCTCTCGCAAGCCCAGCTTAGACGAGAAGAAGCTGTATTATTATGGCCTTCCTTCAAACCCTCTGCTCATAGCCCGCACGGGTTCCACCAAATGGCCGCTCCCTAAGTCTGTCCAGGAAGAGTTGCCGCTCAAGGCAATGCGCAACGTTGGGTCGTCCCATTGCCTGGTGGGAAATTGGGAGTCTTTGTTGGACGAGATCGTGAAGGCGCTCGAACCGCTAGCCTGGACTAGCATCGACCTTCTCCGCATCGGGTACCAAGGTACGGCTGAAAAAGATTGGCCCGTGACACTAATGATTGGCGCCAAGCCTGGCTCTCATTGGAAAGTCACGATGCCTGTGGCTGTGGCGTGCCGGCGATCCTTCGCTTCCACGGTGCCCATGAGGTAGAATGCGAGTTTCGTGAAAGCGAGTCTTTTTTCTCTGCCGCGGACAGGCTAATCACTGCCAATGAGACGATAGGCAGACCGGACGAGGAGAGGGCATTCTCGGAATGTGTCGCACAATGCATCTCGCCATGCGCTGCTCCGGGCTGAGAGGGCACTCTTGGCATCTACCTCACGGTTGGTTCTACCCGCACTGTATGTGCCCTTACCTGTCGTCATGTTGTCTTTGGTGAGTTCGAGGCCGAATCAGAGATGAACAAGGCCATTACAGTCTACCGTGGCGTTGTCCAGCCTAGCCAGCGCGTGTTTGACGAGATTCTGGCCGATGTGACCTTGGACTTTGAGGAAACCGGAGAGAAGTCAGCCTTTCTCGAGAAAATCTCGGACCAGGAAAAGATGGACGACCGCCGCATCGGCCACGTTTTTTTTTGCCCCCTTGCACTATTGACGGTGACAAGCAACTGCGCGACTGGCTGTTAGTAAAGCTAGCAGCAAAGCGCTACGCCAGTCTGTCAACGCTGCAGAACTGGATTCATGTGGGCCTGATAGCTGCAGGCTTATGCAACGGCTCCTGCCTGGCAACGCCAAGCCGGAAACGAATCCCTCAAAGGACATGGACGCCTCAAGGGCATCGTCTCCAAAGCGGAGATCTTCCGGACCACGGCGTATGACGAGCCCACACAGGACCACGCGGCCCTATGGGTGCACATGTTCGGAGCCCATGGCAGAAAGCTGACGACAGAAATCTCCAACGAGGTCCGCTCTGTGCGCCGTGTAAATGCATCCGTTGGCAATAATGAAATCATCACGACGCGTGAGTGTTGCGTGGTGGGCCACAACGGCCAGAGGAGGAACGGGGCTGTCTTGTACGGCGTCGACAGCATGAGCTCCCCACTAAGGCCTTTTTCGGAGCCGGGTGATTCAGGCTCGGCCGTATTTGACTCGCAAAGTCGCATTGCTGGCATCCTTACCTCGGGGTGCGGCGCGATAGGGGACGGCAGACCAGGGGGTACCAACAACGACTTTGGTTCTGCCGATGTCTCCTACGTGACGCCTATTGAAGTGATCTTTGATGCGATTAAGACAAAGTATGGCCGGGTAGAAGTTTTGTGAGGGACGAGAAGAGATTTGTTTCGTGCTTGCTTGGTGCTTTTATATCGGCAATGTGTATTTGTGTGCTTCAGTACAAGAAAACATATGGAAGAGAGAGATAAGGCGAGGTATAACAGATCAAAAATGAGAAAGATACCTTTGCTCCCCTTTTGTTTTCTACCTTGCCGCGCTTTCGCTTAGTTGTTCAATAGTGGCCACTTACGGCTTACTGCACACGCCTTAGCTAGAACACACACCACCTAGATCTGTGACAGTTTTTTCCCCAGAGGGTTCTGTCTAGCTAGTCGCCAATAGTCAGGACTGGCTGAGAAAGGCGGATAATAATAATAATAATAATAAAATGAGAAAGATAGAAGAGAGATATAAAACAGAAAGATCAAAGACAAGAAATTCAAACAGGAAGGAGTGAAGACGCCGGATGTACTCCGTATAAATGTACGGAGTATAGGTGAATCTACTAGGTCTAGAAAGCGGAGGAGAGCTTAACAGGTCTATAAAGAGGAGGGCCAAGCCTGGCAAGCCGTCGGCGGCCAAGTTACTGCAGTATATCTGCAGCCGGTTGGAACGCCAGCTTGTTGGATACTAGGCCAGGGGCTTAGCCGGGTAATAATCGAAGCTTCTTATAAAGTTAGCCTTCAACGCCGTGATCGTATCGCAGAAGCCGTGACCGAGCACACGGCCACAACGGGAAAGAGCGACGAAGAAGACCTTTCCTTCTTGCTACGTATACGGAACAACACATCTGACCGCTGGCCTACACTAGTTGTCGAGATCGGTGTGTCGCAGTCGCAGACTAGCCAGCGGCTCAAGTGGCCTGGTGGTTTGCAGCCTCGAACCAGCAAGTTAAGACTGTTGTTCTAGTCAAGGTCGTACAGGGGTACATTAAAGACCGTCGTGCCTCAACCCGGCACTACGCCCGCCGACGGACTGTACGATGTCGTGGGCGCTCCGCTCGTTCTCGAGTTTGAACTCGTGACGGATGGCACGGTTTTGTATATAACAATTTTGTATTGATCTCTTTTCCTCCCTTGTCTTTTGCTATGAATGGAAAAAGGAGGACACTAGGCCTCTGAAGGGTAGGTTCAAAGTAGCACCAACAAAGGCACACTATCGTCAAATTCTTAAGACTAAAACAAGTGTTGTTTTGCGATGGAACTGTCACCCGAACTACCACACTGCATGAAAAACTTGCACTTCCAAACATCGCAGAGGCCTTTTGAGAAAACGCAGTTTCATCTGCATGGCATCGCACTTAAACTTGAGAATCAGAACTCGGCACAGAAATGGCACAGATCTATATTCTGTTCTGCATCATTTTCTCGGTTCTGAGATCACGTTAAACTACATCATCGTCAAGGTTCGGTTACCCGGTCTATTTACACAGACAGGTACCACCGCCTAAGCGATCGCTTAGTATATATTCAACTTAAAACCTGAGCAGCTACAAAGTAGATACTCTCACAATAGCTCTACCTATAATTTAAAAAAAACACTCTTAATTCAACCTGGCCGTCTATCTGAACTCTTTCCATCTTCTTTTTCCTTCCCCTACACATCCGCCTAGACCTTTCGCCATGGCCACCACGGTGCATTATATCGGGAACAAGGCCCTGGATTGGCTGCCGGCGACGTCGAGTGCTGTCGACGAGGCCACGCAGATGTCAGCCGCTCCTCTACCCACACTTCTTGGGGCCACAGCGCACGGCAACGATGCCGACAACGATGCTTCTTCGCCAACTGCATCGACATCTCGCGGAGGTCTGTTCCCTCTTGCAGACTAAGAGTTGCAAGACCTGTTCCTTGCCTACCTTCCAACAGGTGTTACGCACCCGTTCGCCACGGCGACGTGTACGAGATTACCACGGTCGACCCGGAAACCTATCCCCTGCCCAGCGAGCCATTCCTAAAACTGCAGTTTGGTGCCCAGAAGCTCATGGCCGGTATTCGCGGGGCAACCGCCCTCCAGGACATCTTTCGCGGTGGCCCGTTCGCTGACGACGACGACGACGACGTTCCTATCATCCCGACAACCGATGCGCCTCCCAAGTGGCGATCCTTGGTAGACGTGACGGTGGAGGCTGGCGTCCTCGACATCCCAGCCGCAGATCACTGGATAGCAGCTATAACGCGTGAGGTGCGCCAGCGGAGGCGACGGTGGCTCCGCAAGTCGGAAGAGGAGGGGGACTAGGCTAGGAAGTGAAGGGCGGCCACTACTTGTACGGCCCGTACATCGAAGATGATATGGGGATAAACAATCGTCCCATATGAGCAGATTTTCGTAGTTACTCGGACAAGAATAAGAGTAGCAACAGTACCAAGATTAGGCAGTCTCATGCAAGCATAGATGCCACCTACTTGAAATCGCTACCAGGCTGCAAAGCCAGAATCAGCACAGCCGGGTGCTTGTGTTTCTCCAACGCATCACGATGCGAATTGGGAAAAGGGCCATCTAGTCGACGCCACGGGTGCTGTTGTTTTCATTTAGAGCAGCTATAAGAGCGCTTCGCAGCTCCTAGCACCATTTTCTCACTGTGGTGTGGTCTTGTAGTGTCGACATGACTTTTTGGATTCCTTGCTCGGGATTGTAGTACTGCCATGCAGTTGCGGACGTGCGGGCGACGAGGTGTGGCGTGTTTAGAAAGCCTGCAAAGTGGTGATGTCTTTTGTTTGCAGACGGCTCGCTAAGCCGATCAGAGGATCTGTAGAATGCGCCTCCATCGCCTAGATGGTGGCGCTGGTCGTAGAACTGATCTGGGTCTTGCTCGAAGGGTTTTTTGGGGGTGATGGAGACGCCAGTAAGACGTCGTCCATCGACTTTAACCGCTTCTTATACATGCGGTACGTCAACATGTCTTACTATTTGTAACAGAGGAAAGTATAAGCTTGGAGTTGGGAAGTAATGTGAGGAGGAGACTGTGGGGCATAGCGAAAGAGGCGGGCTCCGAAAGGTGTTGTGAAGTAGAGGAGCCTACATGCTATAAGACGAATGTTTATTCCCATGCGTTGCACGTGACCCTATGGGGCAGAGTTTTCACGGCCGCCTAGACCTCCTTCAAGAAAATCCCATGCTTTTCTCTCTACACCAATTTATAGGCCTGTACAAATAGCGGCCGTCTAAAGCAAAATCAATGGACAGTTACAGAGGGAAGAAAAATAATAAAATGATTTTCTAAAATTCTAAAAGGGATACAAAATAAACATTTTTCTTCCTTCTTCCAACTGTCTCTCGTTTATTCTTCCACCGCCTCTCTTCTTCGTTGCTCCTATTCATTCTCTTAGAATACCCGAGAACATCCCCCTCCATCCTCAAGCAACGTCCCTGCATCGACTTCGACATCGAAGTTTGCCTTTAAGAAGCCGCGCATAGACACCTTCAGTGTTCATAAAATCTTAAAGAAGCCGGAAGCACTCTTAGGCAGGCCGACTCGACGCAACCACAGGTCGGGAGTTATTATTGGCCAGAGGATGACTATGGCTGCGAGTTTATACGACGACTGGATATGGGAGGGACGAGACGTGGTCTTTTTTACTGAGGATGGAAAGCGGCTTAGACGGCCTGATATGGCTGGAGCGGTAGCTTGGCGCTATGTCGGAGACTTGTCTACTTATATCGACCGACGATTAGGTCCCTACGATCTATCCCAATTCGACCACCACCTAAGTCCGCCACCCCCCATTTGAACCAAAAATCACTTTGATTTTACACCCTCTCCTACCCAATTAATTAAGCAAAAACGCACCTCCCGCAGCGCCAAAAATAGCTTTTTAATGCTAGTTTTTTGTGCATCGTTTTCGCCATGCCTGTTTACACGGAAAACGACGTGAAAAACGCGCTTGAAAGCGTTGAAAATGGCCTCAGCATACGAAAGGCCACAGCCCTCCACTGCATACCCTACCCGACCCTTCGCCACCGCATGGCAGGCACGCAGACGCACCAGAAGGGTGCTGAAAGGCAGCAAATCCTTTCACCGCGCTTAGAGAATACCCTGGTGCACTGGATAACTGTCCAGGCGCAGCTAGGGCTTGCTCCTACGCACAGCCAAATGCTTGGTGTTGCGCAGCTTTTACTAGCTACCGAAGGACGCCCTCGACGGCTTGGGAAGTCTTGGAAGGACGGTTTTTTTTCAAGGCATCCACAGATTAAGACCTTGCGAAGGACCTCCATCGAAAAACTTCGTGCTGACGGTGCTTCAGAGTCGAATATACGTGCGCTTTTTACCGCCCTCGACCATCCTACCGTCCAGTCACTCCCTCCCGAATATTGGTATAATATGGACGAGACTGGGCTAGCTAAAGGCCTTGGGGCGAATGGGTTGGTTGTTGGCAGGGCTGGGAAGAGCTTAGAGATCGTAAAAGCAGCGAAAAGTCGAATCTAGGTGACGATATTCGAATGCATCTTGCGGTCGGCAAAGCTCTTGCTTCCTGCGTTATATTTACCGGCGGGTCAGTCTAGCAACAGTACTTTCCTGCTTCTTTCGGTAGCAAATACGACGATTGGTTCTTTACAGCAACTAATTCGGGCTAGACCAACGATAAACTTGCAGTTAACTGGCTTACATCTGTCTTCCTACCTTTGTCTAAGCCATACAAGCTAGTTTGGTCCCTTTTCTAACAGACCGGGAAGAGCTAGACGCCACTGTCGACAAACTCTGTGTAACGCTCCTTGTAGAAAACGGCCGATCGTCGTCTTTGAAAACGGCCAACCGACTACAAATCCAATCCATAGTCACAAAACATGAAAAAGCAATGATCGCATAGTCACGGCGGACGCTAGAGGCGTGGATGCAATGTGGTTGAGAGGAGGACGGTGTCTATGATTTGCCAGCGGTAGAGGAGTAGGCAGAGGTCCCTCAGATCCTCCTGGAGAATTCGGGTGAGGTGACTATGGCTGAACACCGATTTGGTTTTCTTGCTCGCTACGAACGCACACTCGAGCGGGTTATGCATGTGCTGGTGACTTCAATGTTAGTAGGGTAAACTTAGATGTTGCACCAAGCGCTTAAGGGAATGATAGGACTTATCTTGTTTAAGTCAGCATGTATCGTAAATAATGAAAAATGCACTGTGGTTTAAAAAAATCATAAAAGACTGCCGTGTTTCTATTAGCGAAAGGATTGCAGTCCAATATATCGGATCACGGTATTAGTTACGAGTCTTAAGCCGTCACCCTACACGTCGTCTAAGCTATTGTCATTTTCACCTTCTTTGTTTTTTCCAATCCACTTACCACGTCGATTTGCCCATCGTTACGGTTTCGCACAACTTTGCACCAATTCTGCGCCCGTAGTTGGGCAGCTCGAGAGCGACAACGTTTTCTCTGCCGGACCGCCTGAACAGTGGTCGACAACGAAGGAACGCAAGAAGAAACCACCAGCCTCCCTGGAGGTGAGCACCAGAAACTCAAGTGAGCATAAGGGGGCCACTACCCTCGTGTCAGAACACCCGCAGCATACACCGTCCCCCAGTTGGAACATTGAAATGGCGGGCAACACAATCAACCAAGAACCAGCAAAGACTAGTGTCGGCCATATAAGCGATGGAGAGGCAATGGACACTGCGCAGGATAACGGCTCCCTAGTAGAGGCCACAACTGCGAACCTTGTACAGAGTAGAGTTGGAAAACACCAATCTAACGTGTATACAATGCCCGGCCTCCTAGTCGTTGTATTGATTTGCGCAAGTATTTCCCTAAACTAAACATGCTTTCGCTTTCGCTGTCTCGGCAAAAATACGCAACCATGCGATGATCGCTGGCCTCGCCAATTGTCTTGCGATCAAGGACATCTCTCAGGAGCTTAGTCGTCAGCAGCGTCCACCCTGACTGAACCTCCGTGGAGCACGAGAACAGCAGGCGTTTTTTCCTACGCTTCCTCCTCCTCCTCCTGCCCCATCAGCCAGCGGTCCATGCCCGGCAGCAGGTACGTAATCTCTTCCTACCCTATC
Source organism: Grosmannia huntii (assembly GCA_019925595.1). NCBI lineage: Eukaryota > Fungi > Ascomycota > Sordariomycetes > Ophiostomatales > Ophiostomataceae > Grosmannia > Grosmannia huntii. The sequence continues at coordinate 260,026 of JADHKJ010000018.1, forward strand.
GAAATACAGGCTTGTCTATCCAGCTGCGAATCTTGTCCAGACCTGAGAAGTCATGGCTCGGCTTAGATGTCGTGTAGTCGTCGCCGTCCTCGGTCCAGCCTGGGGTTCCACGGCTTGCCGTTAGCCTGTCTCCAATCTTTTTACAGGATCCAAAATCGACCAGCACAGGCACTACCGTGTTGCTGCTGTCGTCCTGCTTGATCATGACGTTACCCGGATTGATGTCGTTGTGGGCTAGGCCGATGCTATGTAGGTAACTGACGGCGGCTTCTAGCTCTGCCATAAAGTGCAGCTTGTCATTGATGGCACTTCCTTGTTTAAAAAACTCGCGCAGGTTGCTGTCGTAGCCGTCCAAGACGAGTCCTGTGATGCGGCCGCGATGGACGCGACATCCATGAAAGTAGACTAGGCCTGGGTGATGGCGGTCGCCAAGCGAGACGGAGATGCGCTGTAGGGCTGCGGCTTCTTCTAGAAGCATGGCTGGCATCACATAGACGCAGTCGTTTTCCTTGTAGGTATCGTAGTCCTTGATGGGCGGCCGCTTTGCAAAGAGCCCGACATTTTTCAGCTCCTCAGGCGTAGCTTGGTTATGCTGTTCTGGAGCCAGCTTTAGCGGTATATCTGTCGCATCGAGGAGGGGGTAGAGCTCGTCGTCGGAAATGGGTTTGAGCGCTGCGCCGACATCCTCCAGGTTGGTTTGCAATTTACGCTTCGGGATCTCACCAAAGTACGCATGATCGTCACCATCGAAGATTGCAAAGGACGTCGATAGAAAGCCTTCCGGCTCGCCCTCGCTTTTGGCCTTGAAAGATTCTGCGAGGTATGTAAGGTCCTGGAAGTTTCTAATCAGGGGGGCCATTTCTTGTATAAATTAGTGAAGCGAAAATGAGAATACTCGGATTTTCGCCTACCAGTGGGAGAAAATTACACTTTACATATACTCTTTATACTAATCATTGTTACACGCTATTTCGATGCTGGCCCGTTTGCTGAAGAGTCGTGCAGCCTCAAAACCGCACTATAGGGGTCTCCAGGGCGTTCTTGTGCCATGGATGGGTAGGGCAGGCGGCACAAACGGCGCGATGGTCCTTGTCGTTATCGGAGTCCGAAAGGAGAAAGGTAACGAGTGCATTAAACTGGGCGTTAGCTGGTGGGTAAATTGTGGTCGGACTGTCATTTGCGCCACAGAGCCGCATCGATTTACACTGGGTTTTATCTCGGCAACCCGTACGAGTATTCAAAAACCCCAGCCCATCTCTGATTAGACGGAAGGAGAATTTATTCGTGCCAGGTGTGGTTGACTGACAAGCTTTGATAGCAGGGGGCATTAGAACCTATGCAGCTGAACATCCGCAAATTGTGTGCGACTCCTGAAGGAAAGCAATATTACCCAGGACTCAAAGTGTATTTTGGAAAGGCCAAAACTTTGACGAGAAAGCTGTCGCAGGCCTCGTTGTGCTGCGGTAAGGCTGGGTTGCAAGACTGCACCAATTGGTCCTTTTGTCGTCGGCAGATCGAGAAGCTGGGTACGAATTTCTGCGACGTCAGGCTAAGAATGTTCGCCACAGTCCACTCCAACACCGTCTTCTGTTCGTCGTTGGGAAGGTTAAATAGATTCCGGCATCGCCATACTTGGCTAGAAGTTGTCATTGCTGGCCATTTAGGTTGATATAATTAGGAAAGTGCAGATATAGAGCCAAATGTTGGTAAAAAAAACAAGAAGAGATGTCCTTCATGACCTGGCACATGCCTGTTGCATTCCTATTATAACCTTGAACAGAATCAAAGTAAGCAAATGATTGATAAATATGAGGCGAGCCGGAGAGGTAGTATCAAACGTGTGCAGACCGGTCAGCCCACGTCTAAGTCATCTGGGAGCTCTGGCGACATGAAAGGCGCTCCTCCAAGGTGCGTTTAGTGCCTTGGCTGCGACGCTCCTCTGGCACTGGCTCGTCGAGTTGTAGAGTAGTGAATGTCTAAAGGCTCCATGTTAGCGACCGGGAACACGATGCTGTTGGGAAGAATAATCTGCCACTGATTTAATGGCTTCGATAATGTGGTTAGGGGGGGCATCAGGAAGACGTGGGCAGCGTAAGTTTTGGCCCGGTGCTTGTGACTGTCTTCGTTGCATATGGCTTTCTTCTGTGCAAGGCCTCGAAGTCGTCGCTGCCCCGCACAGTTATTGTAATATGTTGTGGAGATGTTGGTGGACTGATGAAAGCATTGCTGATCGCACTATAGGTGATTCTTTGAACAAAAACGTATCTATTGGATTGCCGTACTTCTATAAATCAATTAACACAGGGTATTTGATCATGTACTTCGTATACTTTAAGTAATATCGTAAGGAAAACGACTCTTTCGTTCTGTCAAATACTAGCTTGGACGCTACAGCGAGATTTGCGGGGTTTGCGGCTAGCGCTAACCGGGCCGCTCCCTAAAACTATAGCACTAGACCCATTGTGCCTAAAAGTAGCGGCTTACGCGGCGACATATCTACCGGAGTACCACTGTGCATTCGATGTCACAGAACAGCAAGCTGTCTACTTTTTCGAAGACCTATACACGATACTAGATTTGGTCCCTGCAGGTGCCTTGCCAATTCTCAAGACCTTAGATACACACTGGACCGGCCAGCTGCCGAGGAAGAGAGGGGAAATCTTCTGTCATGTGTCCTGAGCCATCTTCTGGGAGACTCAAGTAGGACTTTACTGTAACATTTCCGTTGTAAGCATCATTCAAGTAGCCCAGACGGCAGGGAATTATAGGACTGGCCGGGTCTGCCATGTAGGCTGAGTGGAAAATGTCGCGAGGCGTAATATGACGGACTTCTTCTCGAGTGTGGAGGACAGTGGCGACAGTGAAGATGGCTCAGGACACATGACAGAAGGCTACTCTCCCAGAACTGCTGAAAATATTTAAAAGGGAAATCTGCGGCAACGCCACACTCATGTCCACATCGGAGCTGGCGAGAGCCTAGGCTGTCCACACACCCTGGACAAGATATATGCGCCAGCATGAGCTCTGCCGCAGCCTGTAGAGAAACAGTTTGGGCTGACTTTGCTTCTCACAAATATAGATGGAGTTTGCCGGACTGACCATGCAAAGGTTTGATCAATCGGAAGACTACATTTCAGCGCATCACGGGAACTGTATTATCCTTTGCAAGATGGCATGGGCACACAACCTTCATTATCGTATTCCGTTTTCGTCAAATCAGACCGTCGATAACCAGAAGCAGTAGCTACAGGCCCATTTTCTTTACACCATCCCGCACCTACGACCCTCCTCTAAACAACAGTTTGCAGCCAAAGATTCCACTATACAAGATCTTTTACGTACAAACATAACGTTCTTCCATCCATATCAATTTCTTCTCAGCCGAACGCCCGTCCGGATGGTTTGGTCGACTCTTCCACATTTCCACCACATGCCTCATTAGTTCGATTGCCCTCGTCGTTTCTCCACCGTCCCAAAGCACACTTGCAAGCATGTGCTGCGATGCTAGTCGGTCAGGGTGGTCTTCCGTAAGCGTCTTGTTTCGAATAGCAACAACATGCTCAAGCAAGTCGACCGCCTCTTGAATCTGACCGTTGCTATTATACGCGCGTGCAAGCTCGTGCTG